>JAPDRQ010000279.1:0-32667 GCA_030247915.1 Neophaeococcomyces mojaviensis | reverse complement strand
AGTCAAAATTGACGATGTTCCAGCTTCATTGATGGCCCGCCTTATTCGTTACTGCTACACTGAGGAATACCCCGAAAGCATCAACTCTGCCGACTTTGCTGTTCGACCTGGCGCATGTTTCATCGATGAACGTCCACCTATTGATGGAAACGACTTGCTTGCTGCCCAGGATGCTGTATGCCTATATCAAGTTGGAGACCGCTTTACCGTCCCAGCACTCAAACAGAAAGCAGCAGAACAGTTTCTCAAAGCCTGGATAAGAATCGACGATTCACCCGAAGTTTACCAAGCAATAGATCGGGAAGGACGTCTGCTAAGATTCAGCGAGATATTCATGTCACTATCCAGTTCTGTGTACGCTGCTACTCGGCCAGGCGATCGCGTATTGAGAGACGTGGTTGCGCGAACCATTAAGAATAAATTCGTCCACGACCTTCACTGGAAAGGGAAGTACGAATTTTTACAACAGTTTATTGAAGATGAGGAGGAGGAGTTGGTCTTGGACCTGTGTATGTATAATATGAGCCACGCCGACTACAAATGTAGTGAGTGTAACGGGCTTGGACAGCACGTCAGGCGGCCGTGCGGCTGTAAGAAAAAGGAGATTTGGTGTGAAGAGAAGACCTGCGAGGCTGAACGGAGGATGGAGTCGTTTTGTATGAGATGTGGATCGTTTGGATGCCTCGAACCTTCTTTGGGAAAACCTATTAGGCTCCAATAACGGTAAACCGGCGACTTAGATTCAAGCTAGAGTCGAGGTGTTGTAAAGCTACACTGTATTGCCTGAAGACGTTGTTATATCATTTCCACTGACCTGATGGACCAGGCAAACTAGGGTGGACTGTGTACTCCACTGTACCCCGCTCTGATTTGCGTACTGTGCTGTGGCGTTGAAAGGCAAAGAGGCTTCGGAGGCAGCGGCTCGGCCAGAATAGGCGGTTGCTAATCTTCGCTAATCGTAGATTCGCAAGTTTGGCTGTATGTACTTCAGACTAACGTAGCAAATGAAATGTTGGGACTGATCGAGTTGATGCAGATCACTGCAGCCCAGAATCAGCTACGTCCCAAAATCTCTGGTAAATCCTCGCTGACACGGCTTCCGCCAGCGCGTGCTCTTCCCGCATTCACGCTAACCAGATCTTTGCAAACTCTCATAGTGTCTAACTAATGCAAATCTGTACCTCTACACTCTGCGCCCGTTACTTCGATAGTCCTTCGTAGACGCTATGTATTCACAGATTCATCACTCCCTGCCAATAGGATCGTGGCCGAACGACATAGCCTCTTTTCAAGTCAAGTCCTCGACACCCACCAGCCATAGCCTACATAGTCAGAGGACAACAACCTTCCAATCCACCACACGTTCGGCTCTAGAGCTACCTAGCATTTCGAGATGCCGATCCTGAGGCTCAAGCTGCAACATTGGTTCCCACAGTATGAGCAGCGTTGGCTCCAAGCAGTCCCCAAATGCCAACAGCAACTCACAAACTACCTAACCAACAACCGAACGTCCTGTCGTTCTCCTTGCGCCTGCGCAGCTGATTGCTTCCTTGAAGACATCACAGGCACAATCCAATCCAATTTCGCTTCGGCGCAAGTTCTTCTCGGCCTCATTCCCACCATTTTGGTACAATTCGGCCCGACAATCGCCGAAATGGCCGTGCTGTCAACGTATCAACCGTTTCTCACCGTGCTCTTGGCTTTTGGATCGCCGGCCGTTCATGTGACCAGACTGTTTGGGAATCAAGTCGATATCCGCGAACCGCTGACGCGACCCGTGCCGCGGATTCTGGAGGTGTTTGCAGGCTGGCTGGAGGATGGTCATGGTTGCCAGGCAGGAGCCGGACCTCCGGCAAGGATGTGGCACCGGAACAGTGTGTTTCGATATGTGTTTAGAGTACTGAGCTACGTGGCTGCGCTGGCCGCTATCGCGAACAACGTACACAATTCCGTGAACCTAGATCTGCGGACGATTTCTGGATGGCGGTGCGCTGCCCTACTCATGCCGTTCTACTGGAGTCTGTCTGCGGTGGTAGTGCATGCTTTCGGCATGCTTTCTGTGCGGTGCCGCGTGCGAACCAGTGGCACAGCAACGTCCAGTGCCCACAGGCGACCTCAAGCGTTCAGGGAGTTGGCAGACACCAGTGACGGCGTGCTCTCCGAGCTGTTCCTCTGGCTTGCGTCGCTCTGTGCAATTGCTAGTTTGGTGTTCGGCACTTTGGATCTGTCTTCGTTGGTGTTTATAAGTGCTATCGAAGCGCTGGAGGTGTTTTTCCGCTATGCCGCCAGCGCTGCCTTATGTCAGCTTGTGGTGATGGTGGAGCTGGCTCGCTTGAGACAAGAGTTGGTGCAAGTGAATCCGCCGAATACGCTTCCCCCTGCTCCTGGCAGTAAGATGCAAGTGCGTAATAAGAACCGATCTTGAGCTCGAACCGGGTGCATGTCAAATGTGGCCGCCGAGGACGTGTGGTGCTGCCGTGTTCCCACCGGTATAGCCCAGTCGGACTTTGTCGATAAAGGAGCATAACAGGGTGATCGGGCTCGCGTCAAACTACGATGTACTTCCCTACACTAACTTACCCCTGGTAGTAGCGGATGCCTACTATGCTAGTGTAGTGGATTCCGTAGAACTGCCGACTCCTCAGATCCAGCCTCGCTGTCGGCGTCTCGAATGAGATCAACGCTTCTGACAACGTCGGTCTTAGCGGACCCTTACTGCTTTGGCGACCATGGTTCGCGCCGAGGCAGTGGATGAGTCTAATTTAGCGAGGGCTGTTCCAGATTTTTAAAAGAACGTAACTCCAACCATTTCCCCCACAAATCTTCATCTTACCCTTCTTCGCCTGGAGGATCAGAGTGTGTGTTCGAGCAAGTAAGTAGCTCGCTGACTCTGAACAGCTGGCGTGCCTTAACAAATTAGTAATATTGCTGCATTGTTTGCATAACCACGCTACGTATTTCCTAGCTTAACCTCCCCATCTCCACGACCCACCCCAGCTCCACTGCACTGACATTCCTAGCGTACGCCTTGCTCGTATAGATTAAATCCGTGAAGATCACTGCTTTCGCCATTCCCGATGAAATGCCTGCCGGTTGTCGCGCCTTCGCACCGCTTTTATCGTCCTCCTTCTTTCCGCCGCCAGCAACAGTTCTGTGTGTGAACAACGTCGAGCTGGGGTGGATATGGATTCCCTGCGTCGTGAGCAGCGTTGTGTACGGTGCTCGTTGGTTCGGGTTCACTGCTGCCGCGCCGGATTGTTGGGGAGCTAGAGTGGTTAAGATAGCGACGTTGGGCCAGAGGCCCGCGAGGAGGGCTTTGAGAACGCGGGATTTGACGTCGGGGTCGGTAATGGCTGTCAAGCTGTTCTGTGTTGAGTCATTCGGGGAGGCTGTTCGAGAAGTGGAGGGCCCAAGGCGGAATTTGGGTCCTGACATGAGTTGTCGGAGTTGTTTGCGGACGTCCATGATTCGAGACATGGCACGATGGGAGATGGCGTGGGCGTCGCACCAGGCACGGCGGTCGTGTGTTGTCGGCGAGGCGTATGCTTGTATTGCATTGAGAAGCGTTAGATGGTCGGAATGCCTGCTTAGTAGCTTTCTCCGAGCTTGCTCCTGCGGGCTCGTCGCTCCTGTATCCGAGTCGTCGTTGTCGTCATCCACCGCACTATTAGGAGCCTTGTTCTTGTCTAGTAGCAATTCTGATGTACTCTTCTTTTGTCCCTGTTTTGGCATCGAACTATCTCCTGCCTTTTTGTGTAAGGGCAAAAAAATCCCCTCCTCCAATGATAATGCAGCAACAATGTCAACCAATTCATCTACACAATCCAATTCCGCGGTTGTACTCGCAAGCAAAGCTCTTGCTAGATCAGCTCTAAGTGGTAACATAGACATCTTCCTCCCAATCTCTGTGATCTTTCCGGTCGCCGCATCCAGCGCGTCAAGATTGAGCAGATGTTCCAATGCAGCTTCCAGGCTACGTCTTGGCGGTCTCGTAAGCAGTGGAAAGTTGAGGACATCATCCACGCTATGCGCTTTGAGCGTCAAAACTAGGAAGCTGAGATCTGTCTGTAAAATTTCCGGCTGCGTATCTGCTTCCAGATTGTAGTAATCGCTCTGGGTGTATAGTCGCCAGCAAGTACCAGGTGCTTCTCGACCAGCACGACCAGCTCGCTGAGCAGCCGAGGAACGAGATACGGGTTGCGAGAGTAGGGTATCGAGATTGAGCCCAGGACGGAAGTGGCGCGATTTGTGCTTGCCGGTATCGATGATGTGCCGGATGTTGGGGACTGTAAGCGATGTTTCGGCTATGTTGGTGGAGAGGATTATTCGCCTGGTAAACGGGGGTGCTGCTTGGAAGATGCGGGACTGTAGGTGGGTTGGAAGGGAGGCAAAGAGAGGCAAGATCTGGAGGGCTGGCAGCTTCTCTTGAAGGCGACTTGGTTTAGTACCCGATTGTTCGTGATTTGGTAGCTGCTTCTCTTGAAGACTTTGAGCGTAAGTGTGACACAATGACTCGAGGTTCTCAATCATCTCTTGACCTGACAGGAAGACAAGGATGTCACCTGGGAGCGGTGTATGCTGATGAATGTGCATGATTCTGTTCATGGCTGTGTCCAAAAGATTCTCGGCGGGCTTTGGCTCGTAATGGATCGTGACGGGATATTGACGGCCTTTGATATGGCACGAGGTCACTGTGATTTCCTCACCGCTAATAGCTTGTCTATTAGTACCATTGGATCTGTTGGCTCTTTTGCCTGACACCTCGTCGTCTGAGAAGCCGACCCATTCATCCGCATTCTTGTCGTTAACTTGACCATTAGTTCCGTTCGTTGAATTTGCTGAACCGCTTTCCTCTTGCTTCAAGTCATTGGTAGACCTGGCAAAAAAAGCTTCGATCCCGCCCATATCAGCCGTAGCACTCATAACAACAACTCTTAATCCGTTTCCGCTCCTTCCGTCTCTATCACCTCCAGCCTTGCCAGCCTCAATGATCCTCTTTAAGAATCCGAGCACCAAATCTACATTCAACCCCCTCTCATGTACCTCATCGACAACTACAACACTGTACTCCTTCAACCACGGATCTCGCAGTAACTCCTGCAACAGCATGCCATCCGTCAAGAACTTAATCCGTGTTGAGGGGCTTACATTGATGTCGAAACGTACAGAGTAGCCAACGGTGCTAGCAGGCGATGAGGAGCCAAGCGGTGTCCCGACTTCGGCAGCAACACGCGCCGCAAGAGATATGGCAGCAACTCTACGGGGCTGGAGAATTGCTATGTGACCGCCAATCATCGATTTCTGAGCTTTTCGTAAAGTCTGAGCGCCATTCGTCACATTTTCAGCTGACTTCGACACCTTCTGGAGGGTTTCACCCGATCTCTGCCGCGGCTGACAAATTTCCTCCTTATATAAGAACTGTGGGATCTGTGTCGACTTTCCGGAGCCAGTCTCACCGACAAGTAGCAGTACGTCATTGTCCCGGACTTTCTGCTTGATTTCGTCTGCGTGAGGCCATATTGGTAGCTGCTGGCGCGTCTTGAGAAGTGCCTCTGCTTTTTGGTGTAACGACGTGTTCTTGAATTTCACATCATTCGGGTTGTTGAAGTGGGCCCCATCAGAGGGTTTCCGAAAAGCTTCGTCCGCTTTGCGCTTCTTTTTTGTGTCTGCCATCTGAATGTCACCATGGGCTTTCATGATGGAAAAAGCTGATACGCGGGTTTCGCCTCGCCGTACAGCGAAGATTTAGTGTCTTGGCATTTGTTTTTCTGCCTGAAGTTGTGATGCCTGACTAGCCAGAGGTGAATATTTCACGGCACTATCATACATCTAAGGACAACCTCAATACAACCTGATGTCCTCCAGAAACTGTAAATTAGCATGCAAAGAATAGATTGGGAGTGTCTAGACACAGTAGCGCCTGTTTATATGTTAAGGAAGGCACCGTGTACAAACTAGGAGTTAACACTTGATAGGGACAAGTGTCTTGCCCTCTATTGAAGGCAGGGCGAAAAAGATCAGGAGGCACAGGACAAGTGGACTAACTCAAAATGAATACACGCTTGAGATCGATTCCACGAAACCTATAGTACTGGTTTTGTTGAGTACCTATTTTCAGCTTGTGAATTTAAACAGAGCTGTACCAGTATCTTTAATTCTTCAAACAAGTAATAATGCCAATCTATTGTATGTTCTATTTGCGCTCATCACATGTAGTGAATCGTTTCTTTAAAATCTCCTGTTTATGTGCCTAGTTCTTTGCCAGCCCAAAGCATGCTACGGTATTGTTCAGCCCAATTGTCGTGTCTCTCTTGCTTAGATTGACCCTATAAGCTAGATGATGATTGCGTTGTATTGGAGATGATTGGTGGTGATGCTGCTCTGCTAAGCGCTGCGCTGGCTTTATTGCGAGGTGTGCAGGGTGCCGCCGAATCTTGAGGTTGCAACATACGCATTTGCCCACACGCTGGGTTAACATTTTGATAAAGAGGATGTGGAGCGTATCGTGCGGCTGGATAGTAGTGAGGCGTGCTATACGATGTCCAGGGGTTCATGTATGATGATTGAACATGGCCGAAGCCAGTAGTTGACAGGTCTTTGATCGTGTTGTGGCTTTCTTCGGCTGGCGCGTCGTCCTCGATCTTGATCAATGTCGGATGATGAATTTGGAGAGACCGTAAAGACGACATATCATCTACGGTCTCTCCAAATTCATCATTGTGTGGTTCTGGTTTGATGTATGGCGTGGTCACTCCGCAAAACTTCGGCTCGGACTTGATTCCTGCAGGTAGGGTGGAATCTAGAGATGCTCTTCTGAGACCACTCCTACTCTCGAGCTTGATCCTTTTGTTCATATCTTCTTCCCATGTCACCGGTGCTTGACAGTTATTACGGTGTGCTAAATCATTTCTATCTGTCTTCCTCTTCAACATAGATCGATCCTCATCAGTGTCCTCAAACTTGGCAGCAATGGCTTCCTCAGAAGCTATGAGAGCCTCCATTTGGCTTTTGAACCGATTGTATCGCATGCGTGCAGCATGGCCTTTTGGTATGCCAGTCTTGTCAGCAACTTCCTGCCAGTCGATGGGTTTGAGATCCAGCTGCTTCAGCATCTGGTATAAGAATCTTGCGGTGTGACCATCGGTGGAGAGTGCTTTGTTTCGCCGTATTGATGCCAGGGATGGTGCTTTTGGCTTAGTCGAAGTCTTTGGTTTCGTGTTTTCAGCACTCTTCTCTTGAGAGGCACCCATGTTGTAATTATGCAGGTGCTCTGATTCCAGGACATAGGCCTAGATTTATCAGCTGTGAAGAGATGTGTGAAGTTACTGATATTGAAGAGGCATCTGTGAATAGTCGTGGAAAAATATTAGCTAGGCTCGACAAAGGCACATCATTGATAACGTGAGCATTTACTGTCAAACTTTGACATCCACACACCGGGGCACTTGTTCTGCTAGGTGTGTCTTTGACACAATGCTTGCTTGCCGTCACAGCTTGCTTTCTGCGACCAGTCCGCCGCTCATCTCCATGACATCCTCCCCAGAGAGGACGAGCTCCCTGCCACCACGACTTGTCCACCAAGCAACACAAACAACAGCCCTTTCTACATCCATAGCGTTGCTGCTGAGGACTTCCCAGAAGCGTCTCTGACACTCGCCCTTTTGCACAGTGTCTGTTACCCTTTGTAAGGCTTCGGCAGTCAGGTACAGCCATTCTTCCAACAATGACACAGGAAGAAAGCTGAGCGATTCAATCATTGAGCACAAAATGACTGACTTCTCAGATTGTGGGTGATTGCTTTCGACAAGCGCAGGGTCAGAGGTTGGTATGAGAACTTCTGAAGCATGTGGAAGCCGGCTGGTGAGCATCTCCAGAATGACCTCTTGCAGATTGGGCATGGCCATGAAGATTTGAGAGTGTGGTGCTGAGACTTGCATGATGGATTTTATGGCCAAGCGAAACTGTCGTGGTGTTAAACTTGCAGGAAAACTTTGAAGCAGAGCTTCGACGTAGAAAGGTACGTGTTGGGCTGAAATGACGCCGTTTTGGGGAGAGGCGAACACGGCTAACAGAACACTGTGGGCGGCCTCGTAGAGCTCGTTGAGTCTTCTATCGCCGTGTGTAGTGATGTACGGCATGGCTGTGTTCACTAGTAATTCTTCATTCGCTTCGGGTCGGAGAACTAATGTGAAGTGCTCAGCAATGTTGAGAAAGAAGAGATCATGCAGACGGTCGAGTGGGTGGGCAGGGATGGTGCCTGCTTCGACAGACTTGACAGCTGCCAGAAAGGATTCAGCTTGTGCCGGGAATTGGTTCAGGATGTCAATGGCGGTGTAAGTGACAAAGACATATTGGGAGGAGGAGTTCTGGCCAAATCGGTGTGATATGAAGTAGGTATCACGAAGTATATGCAGAGTTTGAATAGCAAGAGTTGGTGCTAGCAGATCAGATGACAGGGCCGGTTCTGTTATGAGGCGGCCGGTGATGGCTCGAAGGCAAATGACAATGGAGAACAGGGTGTTCCGGAGGAGTTGTAGCAGGTTTGGAAAGGCAGTCTTTCGTGTCTCGTCATCCAAAAAGTCGCCTTCCTCGCCGACCTCAATCTCGGAGAATTTGTTTTGTCTCCAGGAAAGAGCAACATTCCGACTGAACTCTGCCACCCGTGCCAGAACTGCTACCAGAATGCGGCTGTCGCGGACGTTTTCAACTGCGTGCGCTATGAGTCGTGCAAGCGGTCCCAGGGAAGACACCAGTGGCCTCGACTTGATTTCTTGTACTCTGACTGCAGAAATGGATTTTGCATTCCACGAGAAATGTGTTTTTGAGATCTGCTGAATATCTCCGTCAATAGTTCCCAACCAGTAGCCATGTTCGAGACCTTCTCGGGAGAAATATGTAGCATCGATAAGCTCGGGTAGGAGGAGGTCGAACTGGAGTTGGGCTCGATGGTGATCGGACAAGAGTGGAAAGACTGTGTTTAAGACGAACACCAAACATAGTTGATAGTTCGCATCTCTCACATCGTGTTCTTGTAGCGCAAGGTTGGTAGCCGTTATCAAAGCACCTTCAATCTTGTTCCGCAAATCGCTCGGCAGCTGTTCATGACCCTGCCCTTCAAAGGCCAGTAGAGTTCCCCCAAGTAGCAGAGTGTGCCTCCATCGAGGTGATGCATTGTCCGCTCCTTGAATCACTGCTTTGGTCCACTCCGTTCTGGACAAGTTGCTGCGAGGATAATGGAGTTTCTCGTTCTTCTCATCTTCCACGAAGCGCAAAGCCGAAGTGTAGAAGACACTGAATATGCTACGACAGGATGCAAGGTCGATCGGCCGGGGGAACAGTAATGGGTTTGCGAGTAGCTGTGAAGCGAGCAGCGTAATGTTCAGTGGGTTGGACAAGCGTGACAACAATCCCGTCGTCGAGGGCAGAAGTCGAGCGGCATCCTCTGCATTTCTAGATGCCTGCAGTGACCGCAGAAGAGTCGCCAGCGACCTGTCCATGCAGGGCAGGCAGATCTCGGTGTCGTGCTTACGACAAGCACAAACAGACTTGCGATAACGCGTGTAGATGTCGCGGTTGATCAATGACCGAGGCATCACAAGTACGAGATACGACATCCGAAAACATCAACTGCCTCAGGCAGCAAATTCCCATCTAGTTGCCGAGTCCAATCTTTATGCTCCTTCCGCGCTCAACACTGCTTCAAACAATACCGATTCATCCTCCGGTTCCAACTCGGATTCATCCTAGGCACTCATTGGACATGAATGAGCAGCGTTTGATGCGCAGCCCGTATGCAGCTTACCTTTACTCGTCCGAATGTCTGCCTGAAGGAGCTTCTTGATCACAGAACAATTGGAGCCAGCTACTCAACTCATCGGTGATGGTCATTCATCTTCGGCGTTAAAGCAGTCTGCCCCTAATAAAGCAGTTATTTAGGTAATGAAGACCATTGGGCGTTGGAATGCGTTCATGGCTACGGCTTCTGCGTAGTTGATCTGTGGAAAGGAGTATAGTGACATCATGATCTGGCGGAACCTTCGCCTGAGCCCGTCCCGTACTCACCATCGTCCTGTAAAGTGTCGATGGAATGTCACTTTTCCACCACGTCACCGGTTATCGATCTGATTTCGGCTATCAGCCACAAAATATATCCAATATGGTGCTAAAATGTTACTCTCTTGTCTTGCTCCTGCTCTGTGTCAGTAGGGTCTCGCCATTACTTTCAAAGTCATCCCCAGAGAGCCACCATGCCTCAGCTAGAATCACATGGCGGTGAAAAAGCTGCTTCCGACAACACTCTGACCAGCAATCATGAAAGAACTGATGAAAAGGAACAACAGGGGCACCGAGATAGTTCCGGGGAGGAAGAGAAAGCTCAGCAGGGTCCGCCTCCGCCAGTTGGTTTCTTCGATTCAAGGTTACACAAGGTCAGAATAGAAGTTGCCTGGAAATGGATTGTCACAAGTGAGAATTTTTCGCAATGGCCATTGATGTCTAGTACTGACAGATACAAGCTCTAATTTTAATGACTTTCATCTTATGTGTGCTCTCGCTGTATTGGGCTGTTCTGTTCAAGGTTGGAGAGAACATGTCAGCCCTCACAACCATAGTGGTTGATTTTGATGGCCAGTCGGCACCATATCAGAACATACAACCACTGATAGGCCCCGCCATTACTAGAGCAGCGCAGCAAGCTCGAACACCATCGAATACTATTGGTTGGGAAGTCAGAAGTCCGGCTGAGTTCGGCTACGATCCTCTGGCTGTACGCCAATACATTTACGACGAGCACGCCTGGGCGGCAGTCATAGTCAACAACAACGCCACCGCACTCCTCCGCGCTGCTGTTCAGACAGGAAATGCTTCATACGACCCTCTAGGCGTAGCACAAATCATCTATGTCCAAGCAAGAGATGAAACGACATACGCCAACTACATCATCCCCCAGCTCGACGCCTTTCAAACCATGATGGCTTCGTCATTTGGTCCCGAATGGATCTCACAAGTCCTCTCTGACAGCTCCCTCTCCGCCGCAACCTATTCACGCGCCCCACAAGCGCTATCGCCTGCCATTGGCTTCTCCCAATTCAATCTTCGCCCTTTCGCCCCATTCACTGCAACCCCCGCTGTAACAATCGGCCTCATCTACCTCATCATCATCGCCTTCTTCAGCTTCTCCTTTTACCTTCCCATCTACTCTAAATTCATCCAACCGGCCGGTCATCCACCCATGCACTTCTGGGAAATGATGATTTGGCGCCTCTTCATGGTCATCTTAACCTACTTCTTCCTCAGTCTGGCTTACTCCCTGGTCTCCCTTTCCTTTCAAATTCCCTTTTCAAACACTGGACCACATCCGGACACTTCTGTAATCAACAATCCTGACGCTTATGGCCGTGGCACCTTCGTCGTCTACTGGATGCTCAACTGGGTCGGCATGTGTGCCCTTGGCCTTGCTTCCGAGAACGCCACCATGATCGTCGGACAGCCCTGGACCGCCATGTGGCTCATCTTCTGGGTCATCACGAACGTATCAACCAGCTTCTACACTATTGCGCTCGAGCCAGGCTTCTTTAAGTGGGGTTATGCGTGGCCCCTGCATAACGTGGTTGAAGCGAGCAGGACAATATTGTTCGATACGCATTCCAGAATTGGGTTGAACTTTGGGGTTCTGTTTGCCTGGACAGCAATTAATATTGTCGTTTTCTTCCCAGCGGCGGTGTTCTTTAGGTGGAAGAATACGAAGGAGCAGATGAAGAAGGTGCCAAGAAGTAATTTGAGATGGTTGATTGACGGGTAGTGGTTTGTATTGAGACGTCCTTGACTGTATAAAAAGATTTTTTACATGTGATATTGAATAAACCAACAACGAGATCCATATTTGATAATTCAAACTAAGGGCAAAACATAACAATAGAAAAGGTGTGGTCGTTGAAGTAATTGCATTTATGGTCTATTATGCGTCCGTCTAGACTTCTTGTGTAAGCTCGTCACAGCTACCCATTGGACTTGCTCATGTCTGTATGCGCTCTGTCAGAAATCGCCAGCAATTCCTTATCGCTTCTCACTTTGTAGCTCGTTAACAATTTTCGACTGGTCGATCAGTCGTCCAATCTAGCTCATTCATGGTGTCATCTGTTTCATATTCACCAGTCATCCAGTGTTTCCACTCGCGCCAACGGCCATTTTAGATCTCGTCCATGGTACCGCGGCGAATCAGACGCCAGTCCCACACTCAATCCCACTCAGTACCGCAGCCGGCTGAACCCACGTGATATCCGTTGCAGTAACCCCGGGGCTCGAAGCCGGTGTCCACGGAACCGCAAATTGTCTATGATCCTCCGTGAAGAAGATGCAAGGGCCCCCTTCGGTGTGGATCGATACACCTGTGACTGATGGTATCTGAGCACATGGGATACATGCGGAGTCGACCATGCGGAGGCAGGACATGTCGGCCAATGGATGGAACTCCATGTCAAGTGGAATAGGGGCGAAATACATGTTACCGTCTGAGCCGATGATGGCGGTGCGCCAGACAGCAGATGCGGGGCAGTCGGCTGTGTGGGTCATGTTGGACAGATTGGTCGTGTTTGAGGTATCCGTGACCTCTACTGGAAATGCCAATGAGTGAAATCTGTTCTTGCCCGAGACATATTCCGTATCATGTTGGGCCTTGGCAACACGACGTGTAAGAGCTGTCAGATGGGCACCTGAATACGGTGTCGATATCTTGAGCGAGTCCACTGGGTGTGTCGGTGTGGCTGGCACTAATCTCTTGGAGAGGCCGCACTGAATATCCACAAGATATCGCTGAGGACCGAACGAAAATTCCCCGGACTTCGAAGTAGCGTTAATCCATTCGGCAGTAATGTTGCTTGGATTGCTTTTGTTGATGAGGCTGAACTGGCACATGCCGAGCTTCGGATCAATTTGAGCAGACTTTAGGAACGAATCACAAGTGCCACAATAATGGTACGGCATTTGGACGGCATGGCAGCCAATCAGTGAGCGGTTGCTCCAGATTGGGAACATTGAATCAGCAATCTCACTGTCGACAGGGTATGGTTTCTGGTCTGCAGGAGGGTAGATCGTGAATTGGCCAATATCAGTAGTCAATGTAATGGGTGCGTTTGTCATGTTGCAGTGGCCAGCTGGCTCGATGGTGCGAGCTTTGAACCGATCTGGTTTTATGCCGCAGATAACTCGAGAAGGAGTGAATGGTGGCTCATTGGACGAGGGTAATATACCTGAGCCGAAGTAATATATGCGAGAATCTGTTGTATCGAACCTGCATAGGCCAAGGTCCGGCTCATAGTCAAGGATCGTATATTCTTCATCGCAGGATGAACAGTCCTGTTTGTTGTTGGCGTTAAGACAGCCAAGATGAGGTTGCGAAGAAATCCAGTCTTGCAGCCAGTAAGCTTCTCCATCAGCCGGCACATGCAATGTGGTTGTTCCCGACGCACTCTGAAGACTAATTTTTCCTTCAGCCAGGGGGCAGTTGTCAGATCGAGCTTTTGGTCTTGTTGTCTGACTACCTGCAAGTCTCATCGTTGTAGTCTTCTGGCACTTGACGCTGTGTACATGAATAGGAGGATCCCAGGTGAACTCACTCAAGTTAAAGGCTGAGACAGCTGTAGTATTGAATGAGAATGCTGTTTTATTATTCTTGGTAGCACCAAAGACGCAAAAGACATCATCCTTAACAACAACCTGAGCCACCTCGAAATTGCACAGGATGCATTCGTCAGAGCGACTTGATCCTTGCTCGACGCAACCTACACTTGACTCAGAGTTATCAAGCTTGAAAACACTACCATCTGTGCGGACAGTGAGCTTATATTCCATCCAGGAAAGGTCCTTGAAGAGAATCTCGGTCTGATCTTGAAAGATGCCACATTGATTTGACGGCGGAGTAGTCTTGGGAGCAGATTGACTTTGTGAAACCACCCGCTTTGCATTCCAAGAAGCGGTTTCTCGAGCACCAGTGGGTGTCGTGCTTGTAGTATCGGTGTACTGACAAGTAATGTTGTGCAACAGAATTGGAACACCACTAGCGACGACTCCTGGCCCCGAGCTGAAGCTTTCCACTAAGGAAGAGCCATTAAGTGAATACCAATATTCACAACCTGCATTCAGTGGCATCAGCATAGATATGGTAAGGAAACTATCGCATGAAAAGCACTGAGTGTCAGATCTTCGTCGGCATCCAGCGTGTTGCCCCAATAACTGAGAATTGAAGTTGAAGGTTGTTGCGTCTGGTCGTAGTTCGAGATCGTAAGAAAAGAGATTGTAGTCTAATAGGCGTATAGTTGCCGGAATATCAAATGAAGGACACTCTGTATTGGCGGTTTGTCGTAATACGGTTGCCGTCTCAAGGGATCTAGCAACCACTGACAGAGGTGTTGCAGTGTTGACTTTTTGACAAGCGATATCATGTAGCTGCATCTCATTCGTTGACCTGGAGATCCCTGGTCCGAAATCAATGGTAGTTGGTGGTGAACCGTTCGATGAGATTGTTATCTTGCACGTAACATCTGCTGGGACTACGACTTCTTGGACACCAAAGTCACAATAGAAGCATTGATTATCTATTGCACGGATACAACCAGTGGTGGATCCTGGGTGATCCAATTGTAAGGTTTTTCCATCTGTTGAGACAAACAAGTTCCACTTCAACCAGTCCATGTCGTTCAAATACAGGACCACTGTGTCAGCAAAAGTTGGACAAGCTGAGGCTGGCGCTTGTCGCCTGGACAGGCTGCTGTTTGTATTCGGTGGTGAGACTGTATCGAGACCACAGGTGACAGCTGTGATATTTGCTGGCACAGGGAGGATCAGGACGTCAACTGTATTGTTTAGATACAACGGCGCTTGGTATTCATCAAACTCGATAGCACAAAGCTTAGCCTCCCTTGAAATCTGGAGACTATCTGCCTTGAAAGTGCATCCGAGGCACAGAGCGTGTACGTCACCAACAGGGCCTACACAGCCTAATGTGGTATCATCTCCATATACCGGAAAGCGTTTTTGGTTTGCTGGGACTGAGAGAATATATTCAGCCAAGCCATTCCATAAAGTGAGGTTGCTGCCATAGGTTTGAGGACAAATGCGAGGAACTGGGATATTTGTGTTTTGGACTAGTGGCCTCGTCGGAGAAGGCAAGTGTTGTCTAATAACCATCGTTTGGGTGTCAGAAATACCGCGATTGGGCTCTTGACAAGTGACCAAGGAAGGAAAACCGGGCGTACCAATAGAAACAATACCAGCAGTGTCAGAGATATCGTAGTTCGTGAATGTGCCACTATCGTCCACGAACAAGAAAGAACAGAAGCCAGGCTCGAACAACCGAAGGTTATCCATCTTGAAGTGGCAGTGACCGCAAGGGCCATCCTGGGCACCACTGATGCATAGGAGGCTTGGAGAAGGTTCTCCGATATTGTAGGAATTACCATCTTTTGGTACAAACATCTGGTAGAGGTCGGTACCACTGTGAAATTGGATGAGTTCGTCGCTAACACCGCCGATACAGCCAGAAACTGAGAATTTTTGATCTCGTGTTACGTGAGTGATGGATTCTGGCTGGTGACAACTAACTAAAGCAGGGTAACCAGGGGTATCGAAAAAAACAAGACCGTCCTTATCGGAGATATTGTAGTCGTGGAAACCCCGGTTCTCGTCAGTGAATAGGAAAGAACATATACCAGGTCTCGTAAGTTGCACATGGTCCATTTTCAAGTGACAATGAACGCAAGGACCATCTTTGGCACTTTGGACACAAAACAGAACTGGTGAAGGTTCGCCAATATTGTATGTTTGTTCGCTGACTGGTACAAAAATCTCGAAGAGATCATCACCACTGTGAAGCTGGATTCGTTGTGTCGAGTTAACGTGTTCAGTGTCTTCGTCAATGCAGCCAGGGAAGTCTGAGGCCTGGTTTACAAGCGTCAAAGTATTGATCGGAGCGACAGGACTACAGGCCACAGTTGTCAGTACGCCTAAAAAGGCCTGGGCTGAAACGATTCGTGTGATCCTCATCTTGAAGCTTTATAAGACAGTCAGTACATTTTAGTCCTTGCTTAAAAGTCACTGGAACATACTGTGACCAATGAACTTGGTGTTTTTGTCTGAATGGCAAGACGTGTGGTAGTGGAAGAAGATCAGGCTGGTACTGTGAGATAAAGATTTTTTAAGTAAAATGTGGTTGGACGTTTTACATGCATGAAGAATGACTCCCACTGACGAACGGATCTGAAACACTCTCGGGTGAGAAGATAATAATGAGCTCATTGTAAAACCTTGTGAGCTATATGTATGAGCAGTCATACAATCAGGACGGCGCACTATTTACTTCGACCTCACCCTTTATGGCTGATTGGAATTGAACATTGATGTAGTAGTGCTCTGATGCTAGTCACTAAATATCAACCTTCTGTCATATGCATAAAAAATTAGCGAATACATCTGTTTGCAAAAGTTTTACTCAGATATCCTCTAATAGTAGCGCATATTTGCGCACCCAAAGTGTTGAGGCCATTTCCCAACTTTGATTCAAGCATCAATTCGAAGGGGTGCTTGTGAGACCTGTATTGACGGTATTGCTCTGTGATATCGTAATTTGCGATCCTCACAGTGCATGTCCTGCATACTTAATCAGCGTCACCATACGTGTATAACCATGTTTTTGTCAGTCCGTCAAGAGCTGTACGCAAAAGCTCCAACTCTCAAACACGATCACTCCTTCGAAAAATTGCATATTATGCCCTGTACAGTGCCATCTTGCCCGAATTGGACCCATCTCTCTTCTCCTTGATTCCCAGTGTATGCACCTCGAAGCTCAACACCGCCTATCCCTTCAATTGTGTCTTTAACGACCATACATGGATTCATGTTTCCGGGAATGAATAGACGGCTGATGGTGTGCAAGTCGATGCAATTGAAGCAATATGCGGTTTTTGAATCCCCTGTCATACAGATGGAATTGCCAAAGTAGTGGACCTGTCCATCCCTTGGGATACCTGCCCAATAGTACGTGTTGCCGCTGTAAAGAGCAACCGAAGGCTGAAAGTTGTCTGGACAGTTTTTGCCGATGGAGCCGACTTGGCGTGCCTGATTACCATTGCTCGCGAGCACAAAGAGTAGGATGAGCAGGCCAATGACCAGATTGGCCACAGCGTTTTTTGAGGTGAGTAGCATTGCTGGCAAGCACACGTAAGTGGATTCGTCTTCAAAAGTCTTTCCGTACTTACTATAATATGGATTCGATGATTTGAGTGGTTCGAAACAACTGAAGTTTACACTTTTTGACAGATCTTTTTCCCAGTGCAGGAAGCAGCAATAGGCATTAGAATTTATAGTCGTAAGGGCCGTCGCATGCTGTCACTACGCATAGCATAGCCTTTGCTTTCCCAAGCCGTAGTGAATAACCGCCTTTAAGCTGCCCAACGAGCAAACAGAACAGTATTACTACATCGAGGTATGCTGAATCATCCAAAGCTCAAGGCAAAGCTCGGCTGTTGTTGAGCATTTATCAATGCGTGTCAGCAATCACCATCAAGAATAGTATCACGAAGTACGGTTTTCCTTACATCGTAATCACGTTAGGCTGGAGTGTGCCAATAACACTTTCGAACGCGTAGCAAGTGGTGGACGATTCTATCGGCGCCCACGTGACTTGGCCGCATTTGGCTTTCTCGATGACTAGTCTACAATCAACTCACTTCAACTACTTTGCCACTGCCTTTTCCGTTTAATTTGAGAATTCTGACACTCAAAGAAATACAGGCAGTAAGGAAAACGACAGTGGAGGTGACAAGAGAAGATGCAGTACAATTTGGACTAAGTTATGAGTTGGGAAATCGAATACCTGGACGTTGATTTCAGATGCACACTATAGAATCTCATGCTTTTGCTAGGCGAAGTCCATTCTCAACAATATAGTGCTCAGATTACTGACGCAGTACAGATTTTCGCCTCCTCAGCATTTGTATCTGTTTCCCATACCTTCCAGGCTATAGAGCTTGACATCTACCACAAAAATCTCCACCACAGAACACAGAGGTGAGTCGAACTGACGGCCAATTTGGCTGAAATCTTCTTGCTTTTCGCTAGCACTTCGTTGAAGCATAGAAACTGTCTGCTTCGTTATAGCAACTTCGTTTCGAACTTGCCCTGACGAGCTTTGGGTGCTTATGCTTCCTCTGTTTGCGCAAAGTGACTGATGCTGCCAATCTTTGCCTGCATGTCGTTATTATACGGATTCTTTTCTACTCCCCGAGCTACTTTACCAGCAGTAGAATGGAGCCAAATGGATGGTCTCACACAGGTAGCTTCTTTGCACTTGTTGCATTTCATGATATAATGTGTGTATTTGCTAGTTCAAGTTGGTAATAAATGATACTAGTGTTACTGAGAAATATGGATGTGCAATTTCCTTCTCGAAGCAGCTACGGAATGCTAAGCTCTTATACTAGATGGTTTGTCCGTCCACGCTCCTGCTTCTGCATTTGAACACATGATTTGGAACTGCCACTAGTCGGAGTGCTTGTGTTTCTCGACTATTCGGCGACCGGCTGCTGGTCGGCTATGATCGCTTGTCTTAGTGCATTTGGCATACGATTCTTGCACAGCAATCGAGCAACTTTTTGCGGATGCTGTTAAATATGGTTGGCAATGCCGTACCTGGTGCTGCATGTGACGTGGATATTGGTATTTGACTCACGAAATGGAGACTATGTGTAGGAAACGAAAAATGCACTAGAATCTGACGCTGCAGACGTGTTCTTCCGAGTTCGTGACCGCTCTCTAATTTAGCATCACTCAAGTAGTTGGTTGAATCATATTTTTCCATACCAGCCCGCTACTAGCATAAGGTTCAGCTGTATTTCTACAAGGAAAGCTTAGTATACTGTGAATAGTAGTTTGTCCAAACTGTGAGTCAGGAATTTTGTGTATACTGTACAGTAGCTAAGCAGCTGCTGCGTCCAGCGTACCAGATGTGCAGTAAATCAATCTTGGATCTAGCGAGCCTAAATAAACAAACACTGTAATCCATAAAATGCTCGACAATTACTCGTTCCAAGAGTAACAGCTAAATACAACAACAAGCAATTTCGATTCAATGTTGCCCTTAAAAAACTTTGCGGCTCCGTGTTACGGGATTCTTGAGCCTGCGGTGTGGACGAACCAATACACCCCCCAAGGAGAGCATGAACTGCTTTCAAACGTGAAACCTCAGTTATCACCCAGGACACGAGCTTGATATAGAGCTCGTATTGCGACTACTGACCATCAACCAATCTGATTCAAAGTCACTCAGAGTACTGTCAGCGTCATCGGTGTCCCAGTTGATATGTCGCGAAGTGACAGGGCAAAATGCCTCACTACTTGAGATCTGGCAATATCTAAGGTTTCGCTCAATGTCACTTCGAACGTGATATTGAGGTAAGGTAGTCTCGACCGTATACACTTGGTCCGGGAGCTTTCGATCTTCTCGTACAGCTTCGTACTCTAACGTCATTTCAGGAGAATTTGTCTTCAACTGTGCATAGGCCTTTCCGAGTACTTCAAAACCACGCGACTTGCAGTAAGCAAATGCGGTTTCAACACAATCGCTGCAGAAGGAACATGATGCCTTTGGCGAAACTTGATCAGCAACACGTGGATGCCTGAAATCCCGAATCTGACCCCACAGAAGCTTATGCAAACGCTCAGAAAGTCCTGGACTTAAATTTTGAGCCAGTCGATAGTGCAGCTGCCAGAATTGAGCAGCGTATAGAGACAGATCGGACAATGCGCACAGAGGGTGGCTGGCATTTCCGTCGAACCCATGATCTAATTCAGCCAGGATTGTGCCAAATTCAAGTTCCCTCAAGCAAGCATTTGCCATGACTTCGTGTTTACTATCAATACCACAGATTTGAAACCTGCTAAGAAAATGACCCACTGATTCTGTCGTGAAGCGAACACCGCCCTGAGCATCGATATATAAAATATCACTCCATTTGCTCTGTAACATAGCTTCCAAGTATTGAGATTTTACACCCTGATACAAACCTCGCATGGAGAGAAATCTTGTCATATCGTCCATGGTCTGGGGAGACGTACCAACGGACATGGACAGAGCCGCCACCCGAGCAATCTCAATTGGTCGTAAAGCCCGGAAGCTCGTCAACGTGGTAGACAAGGCGATCGAAAGCATTGGAAACTCATCGTCAGCGCAAGCAGATAACAGCTTATGCAGGCGTGATTTGATCTCAGCAAAATCTGAGAGATCTGGCCTCCACTGAGATCGTAGATTCATTGTTGATGTCTCCGGCCACCTAAGCCCACATGGCGTCTTAGAAGCCTCCACCGTAAGGTGTGGATATAAAAAGGGCTTATAGTTAAGTGACTGTGCACGATGTCCTCCGAATGGCATCGAGTTACTGTAAAGAACATCCTTGCCAGGTTGCCCACCCAAGCTACCATTGTGTGTTTGAAGCCATACCATGACACTTTCAGCGTGATGGTAGATCTCGGCCATCCGCCTGATCTGCGTGGCTTTTTCGACTTCATCGCTTTGGTTGATGCATATTGCGTCAACCCAGAGAAACTGCTGTTTCTCGCATTCTTCAACTGTGCTCAACGCCTGCGCAACATCTTGTCTGATCGGCATGATGGTATCATTGATCACGAGCGGCTTCACCTCCTTACAATCACCCCAAGTATATGAGATTGCTGTATACTTAGTCTGCGCATCCAAACGTGAGACCACGACTGTACCGCGAAGTGTATCATCTTTTCGTCCAGGCGCGAGCTTAAGAAGCCTGATAGAATCCATAAACGGGAGCGGCTCGTAAATGTATTTAGCCTGAATCCGTGACTCTGGGCTGTTGTGTTTGTCTTTCCAACAATCCCAGCTCGCCCTATTGAAACTGGAGTTCTCCTGCTGCGAGGGCGCGCGGAAACTGAGATCAAGTGGACCAAATTTCAATATTGTATTAATTGGTGGTACTTGGTGGATCCAGGAAGCGAGGGGTTCTCGCTCCTGATTAAAACCCCATGGAGTCTGATTCATTGTCTCTGCCATCTGCACTGTTGTTGCTCGAGACTTTCAATGATAGATCACAGAGTCAAAAGAACCCGGAAACAACTAGAACTTATCAGTATGCCCAAAAGTTGCTTCCCTGAGTGGGCCCGAACGAGTACGTTATAGATTGGTCTCGGTGTGCGTCAATCGGTAGCACACATTCCGAGACACATGAGAGAATGTGCTTGACCTCACAAGGCAGACCTTACCTCATTGAGCTCATCGTGCAAGTCGGCCTAGGTGTTCGACCAGGAACAACCAATCGATCCGCAATGCGGGCTATGGTCTGGTTAGCAACGACGTTCTTAACAGGCTACCCATGTCACAGATGCCTTGTATGATGGACTGCGTACCGGGAGGGAACGAAGTGGAGCATAATGGATGCGCCATGACCCAATTGTGGCTCTACCTCTTGTGCTTTACCGCCAATGAATCCGTAAGAATAAGCGATCAGAAGCGCACGAATAACCGATCAATTGCGATTACGAGTGAAAGAGGAATGGTGGGCAGTCCTTTAAGCTAGCTCCCCTTTAACGCTAGTGCTAGTGGTATTTTGCCTCACATCTTTCCAATAAGACTCTCCAATCTTTTTTCTTCCGTACCTGCAAGGCGCAAACTACCATTCTTGCGGTCCGTTCCCCATCTATCAAGAAACACTTTAGCGTGCAGAGCAGCATGCAGATTGACCATGGACAAGTCTACGTCGTTGTGTCGACCGACAAGAATGCAAGCAACTTTGGTCTTCGACTTCAAATGTCGGCCAACCTTTATGACGGGTATCTTTCTGACTACAGCCACTCTCGACTCTGACATTTTTACCTACTCGTTGTCTGCATCTGACCCCACGATTGTATGTTGTGGAAAGCACACCGCCAGATCCAAAGCATGACCGACCTGTTGCGGAAATCGACAGACGGCCCGAAGCAGTCCCCGACTTTGGAAAGAAGCAGAGCACTTTGCTACCAGTGTCGGCAAGACAAGCAAAAATGTGTTCCAAAGAATCGTGACTGGGATAAACAGGAGCGATGCCTACGTTGTATCAGACTGGGACATCCATGTGGTCCTTCGGAAATCAAGCCTAGAAGACGGTCACAAAACACAGGTATTTCAAGCTCAAACAGCACCTTCGATGTTCCTGGGAACTTGCACACCCACTTCTCGACCGCCGTACCAGATGCTTTGACTACGTCAAATGTCCTATCTTCATCCACAGTGAGACATCGGACCAAAACAAACGGACACTCTGCGTGTTTCGAAGACGATGCGAGGAAGACAATGCGGGCCTTCAACGGAACAAATCAGCCATTTACCACGACAGGCAGGAAGCATTACGAGCGAGAGGGCCGAAAAGTGTTGAAGCGTCTTGGCGATTTGAAAGCTCTACGCAAGAATTTTCTTCTCGATATGGAGCTAGTGAACGAGCTAGAGTGGCGACTCAGTCCAAGCTTCTCCTTTGGCACACACAGGTCGAGGCTCAAAGCTGTTATTTCTGCCATCGGCGCAGAGACCGTCACTCTTTTCAACAATGGGGTCGCTTTGTTATCCGAGGACATGGGGTCGCACAAGGAGTACTTCCTGTCGAAATTGTCATCACTGATGGAGGATTTCCGCAACGGAGGTCGCGTCCCTGACACATCGATTAAACACGATCAACATATCGTTGATGAAACGGTGAGACTGAATCAGATTATTCAGAACGCCGCGTACAGGTCGTATCAAAAAAAAGAGGCGTGTTCGGAGGCTGAGTTCATCTGCAATGCGCTTGGGGAGGAATCTAGGTTCTCCCGATGTCCAACGCTTGGGTCAGATTGTGAGGCAACTGCTGCATACCATCAAGCAGCCGCAGATCTTCAACACCTGTTTGAGCAGCTGACCTTTGACAATACGAATTACCGCGGAGGATTGCCGAATTCCAATCCTTTGTCTGTACGGCTCCCAAGGGCATACCCTGCGCCTCAACTGGCGTATCGGACCTATGGTTCGTGGATGGCAATGAAGTTGTGGAACAGTTCAGTCGAAAGTCATCAAAAACTCGACGCGCTGCAGAGGTCAGTGCTACACTACGCTGTGTATGCGGACGATATTCAATGCGTGCAACACGTTGCTAGCATAGATACGCAGATAATCAAGACAACGGGAGTGGATGTCTTTGGCATGTCACTTCTGGCGCTTGCTGTTGTGCGAGACAACATTGAAATGTTTAATCTTCTGCTCGAGAAAGGTGCGCCTTGGGTTACTTTGGATAGTGAAGGTCGAAGTGTGTTGGCTTTAGCTGCTCGATTCGGCAACATACATATCATCAGTCGCTTGCTACAATTTCGACCTTACCCATCCCCTCTATGGATGACCCTTTACCTGGCAATTGAGGGCTTACATGAAGGCCCTGCACGGCTCATCCTAGATTGCTTCCGTGACGTGGCAAACTACGATGAGATCGGGCTTGAGATAGCAGCGAGCCTCGCAGACGGGAAAGGGCTTTATGGTCTCGCTACTGACATTCGCAATACCAAGCCCTTCTTCGGCACAGCTTCGAGTGCACTTCGGGACATCAACGAAGCCAGCCCTGGGGACTCGACCCCCATAGGCAATTCACAAATGCTTTATTCTTTCGACACGATCGACTGGACGCAAAGCGAGACTACGCTAGCAAACACCGCACTTTGTGCGCAAGACCAATATGTCTTCACGCCTGAGCAACCAGTACCAAACACAGATTCGGCACATACTTTTGCCACTTCACAGCATCTCCAGTGGCAGGCGCTCAATCTTGGCTACCCGAACCAGCACCTTCGAACTTTCCAGTGACATGGCTTTGCAGCGTTGCCGTGCGGATGTGGACCTCGCGAGGCAGAATCTCATCTGCCACCGGAGTGACAACTCGTATCAGGGACATGCTCATAATGGTAATGGCACACGTGAAATACCGGTGCCCTACAACTGAACATACCTCCTGGCGGCGCGAGCTAAACGCGTACCATATCTGCTCGTAACTAGATGAATATGTAGAGCAAGCACCAGCGACGAGGCTTGATGCTCACCACTTCCAGACACTAATGGCCACCATGCATAGTGTTGCACAGTATTATGTTAGTTAGATTTCTCTATGCGCTCCAGCACGCCTTCATTTACTGCCCGTCATGGATTCTCTGTCCCTTCCTTCGATCCCCGACTTGCGTGGTCGAAGTTGATCCAGAGTGAAACAGCCAGCCCAGGAGCACAGCCAATACCGTTTTTGGGACAAATGAACATCCTACCATATGCTTGCTCTACGCGTGCCACGATTGCTGGCGAAGCCTTTCAGGCCTAAACCACCTACTGTACCGTTGGTCATTAGATACAAGTGATTCTTAACTTTCTGGCTCAATAAATCGGTGTCTCGAGCGATTATTGGGTAGGACTCATCCACGTGAGGGTAGGTTAGGGTTAAGCGAAAGCCCGATTTGGGTTCAGAACTAGGGTTAGCTCGATGCAGAAACCTAGTCAGGTTTGACGTCATACTGCCAGGCTGCGTTACAGAAACTTGAAGGTCGAGCAAGGTGGTCCAGGTTGCGACCCTTGCTTGTCATGTGCAACGAGAACCCTATGATGTCGTGGTGCTCGCATGTTTCATATGAATCGAGGCCGTGCCCAGCGGTGCCAACAAATCTAACATAACCGACCAAACAGCTGAAAAAACGGATAACACTTGAAGATAGCAGCGTCCGACCAGAAGCAAACATGTCCGACAAACAAGAGCAAGAGAACGCACAACCGCAGGAGGAGGCACAAACACAATCAAAAGAACAATCAGAACAACAATCAAAAGAGGGCAGTGGTAGTATGTTTGACAATTTAGAAATCGTTGCGTGAGTGCGCTGACCAAATCAGGCTGGTACGAAAAGCCCGAGAACATGGGCAACAACGCTGGTGACTGGGTTCAAAACAAACTCAACCCTGTTGGGAAATACGCCGGCAAGGGTTTTGAAACTGTCGGAAGGCCGGTCGGAGGTATCGTTGATCCTCTAGTCGGCGGTTTGATGCGTGGAGGAGAGGCGTTTGGCGATCAGGTGGGTGTAGGGTATGGAAATAAAGAGGGTGGCCCTGCAAAACAGAGAGAGGCGGAAGGACAGAGAATGAAAGAGCCTACAGCCGGTCAAGAGCAGAATGCAGAGAATCCCTTAGGCCTGAACAAAAACGCATAAGGGCATGATACTCGTACTTTGGGCGTCTTGGAACACTTTTTCCACTGAGAGGACCGCTTCCATGCCCGTGACCTGTTGGCAATCCTATATTTTGCAAGCATCAAGATTTGTCCTTGGGGGCATTCACATGAGCCGTCTTCGGTATATCAGTCCCGACCGCAGCAGTTGCGCCTGCGAGAACAATGAGCATTTGGTATGTGCGAAGTTGGGGGCATAGGTGACTTACCAGCATCGATGGGCAGAATCAAGCCTGTCACCCATCTCGAGTCCTCAGATGCGAGCCATCGGACAGCAGCACCAACATCCCACCCTGTACCTTCCGTCTTCAACAGACTTCTGTTTTTCCTCGACTCTCGAGCTTCGGGTGTCATCGATCCTCCTCCGTACATCATTGGTGTGTACACCATGCCAGGACATACGCAATTCACTCTGATACGGTCCGGTCCGTGATGATGTGCCATTGCTCTCGTCATGTTGACTACTGCACCCTTTGAAGTTGGATAGAGTAAATGTGGTGTACCACCCTTGATGCCTGCAACGCTGCCCATGTTGATGATACTCCCTCTATAACCCCTCGATTCATCATTTTTCTTCAGCTCAGGGATAGCAAACTTACACATGTTGACCATCGAGCTGACATTGATTTCGAGACCCTTTGCCCATTCTGTCATGTCTACCTCAGTAGCTGTACCGGACGGGCCACCCACGCCCACACAGTTGAACAGAATATCCAGGCGACCATACGTATCGATCGTGGTATTCACAATCCGCTCACAGTCCGCCAGCGACGTTACATCCGCCTGAACAGCGACGGCTTTCCCCTTCCCTTCTGCCTCGATCATCTCCACAGTGCGTTGGGCGAGCGACACATCTCGGTCCACGCACACCACACTGCAACCGTCTTCTGCCATCAGAATTGCCGCAGCGCGAGCGTTTCCAATTCCGTCTCCTAGCGCTCCTGCGCCGGTGACGATCGCAACCTTCCCGACCAGGGACCGACTTGGTCGCATTTGCTCTTCTGCCATTCTGATGGTGATCAAGTGTCTACAAAAGCTCTACTTCCGTCTGGTCAAATGACTTTCTGTATCCGTTCATTCACCTCCGCGCTCGGGCTCCATTTGGTGCCTCCGCATCACTCAAAAAGGGCGTGAGTGGTGAGGAGAAACAACTACAAAGTAGGCTGGACTTCGTAAACAGGTCATGAGGTGAACGCGCCAATATTTTTACAGCTTTTATAGTCTCTTAAGTGTCAGCGATGACCATAAAATTCCCATGTGTTGTTAGCTGAAAAGAATTAATCATCTTAGAATCACGCGTTAAAAGGAGAAAGAGCTCAAGAAACGCCGGCGAGCACCAATTTATGCCTGAGGCTTCAACTGCTAAGGCTTGGTGTCCACAAGAGTGCCTGAACCCACACCCCCGGAATCTGAAATCGTAACCGTATGGTAGTTCTTCTGGGTAACCGGAACAAGCAAGCTAATTGGCCTTCGTGGCGGTTGTCCGAATGACTTTGATGTCAACATCACGTAGGACCACGAGAGACAAGCACTTCTTTCTTACAAACAAAAGTTAATTCTTCACGATGTTAATATGTCGGAGCTTTACGGGAGCTTCTCCAGCGAGTGGATCTGTGCTGTATCAGAACAGAGCGTCTGAACATCTGCGAGTTTGAGCTCGGATACTAAACCACTCCTTTGATCTGAATTTTGCTTGGACAGCACACGGTAAACGTTGGTCAAGATGTCCAAGTCCAAAAATCCGAATCAGTCTCTTGACGACAAAGAGCGTGACAAACCCTTGACCATCCACGAGTTCGAGCGAATTGCCCAAACAAAATTGACCCAACAGGTCTGGAATTACTATGTTTCCGGAGCTGACGAGCAGATGGCCATCAAACGCAACAGAGACGCATACGACAAGTATGCTGCCTAAATGCCTACCAGCATATTCCACTCACTGACATCCCGTAGACTCGTCCTACGTCCAAGAGTCTTTCGAGACGTCAGTCAAATCGACACCACCACAGTGCTGTTCGGCAAAAAGTTCGACTTCCCGGTGGGCGTCAGCCCAAGCGCAATGCAGAAACTCGTCGGTGGTGAGGGTGAAGTCGATGTTGCAAGGGCAGTTGCGAGCCGAGGGACATTCATGATCTTGTCCTCAAATTCAACATCTCCTTTGGAAGACGTCATCAATGCGGCTGGACCGAATCCAGATACTGCTGACTTCTGGTTCCAAATCTACGTATCGCAAGACCGTGGGAAGAGCGCAAAGCTGATCAAGAGAGCAGAAGGTAAGTTCTAAGGAGCAGTTCTGTCGCCACAACGGACTTTGAAGCGGAAAACAGTGTTGCTCAGCTACTGACACTTGGTCCTACAGCTGCTGGTTTTAAAGCCCTGGCAGTAACAGTTGACACCCCTGTCCTCGGCAATCGTATCAACGAGCGGAAAACTCAGCTTGTCCTCCCGTCGAACCTTACACTTCCTAACCTTGACGACCCAGACCCAGACAAAGCCAATAAACCGTCCCTGAACCGCGATCTTCTCAATGCTCTTAACCGTCAAGAAGCAGGTCGTATCGCCGAAGTCGCGAAAAAGCGTGGCCTACTGAATGATGCTAGTCTTACCTGGCATGAAACCCTACCCTGGATACGGCAGCAGACAAGTAAGATGAAGATCGTGGTCAAGGGTGTCATGACCGCCGAAGACGCATTGCTAGCAATTCAGAATGGAGCCGATGCGATTGTGGTGTCTAATCACGGCGGACGACAGCTTGATAGTGTAGCCAGCACAATTGAAGCATTACCTGAGATTGTTGATGTGGTGAAGGGAAGGGTGCCGGTGCTGATTGACGGCGGAATCACTAGGGGAAGCGACGTTTTCAAAGCCCTAGCCTTGGGCGCAGATTTTTGTTTAATAGGTAGGCCGGCACTCTGGGGGTTGGCTTATGATGGAGTTGAAGGGGTGAAAATGGTGCTTGATGTGCTGGAACGGGAGTTGAGTCGGACTATGGCATTGATGGGGGCGAGGAACGTGGGCGAGATCGAGAAAAGCATGTTAGGAGTGGAGAAGCGGGATGGGTTTGGAATTGCAAAATTGTAGAAAGAACCTTTAGAAAACAACTCAATGACATATCAAATGGCCCAAACACCGCGATGTGATGTGGGTCAATACGTTCTCTTTGTAATCGAACTCAAAGGAGTCCAGACGACCCACAGCTTTCAGAAATCCATCACCAGATTGACGACCTCAACCTATAGCCAATCTGTGATCGATCTCTGCTAACAGATTAGACATGACTCAGCAGCTACACATCATTGTTCTTGGGGAGCCACTGTGGCGAAGATGCAATTCCGCATCCTCTGCGCGTACAAATTGTTCCATTTAGCGTTATTTGAGGTTGGTAGCCAATTAGAGGCCAGCATTTAGCACTAATCAAGCACTAGTAGAGTACATACCTTTTATCCTAAATAACTTACTATATATAAGAGATATAATAGTATAAGTAGTACTAGTCGAATCGATATAACTAGCTCTATCTAAAGATACTAGTTATACTAATATAGAATAAGTAAGTAAGTAATAAATTAAGAATTACTCTACTTTTAAGCACTAATTTTTAGTTTTTTAGGAATAAACAAGCACTAATTTTATATATTTTAATAGTAGTTTTTTAGTTTCTAAAGTCATAACTCTATATAACTACTAGTTAGCTATTATTATATAAGGTTAGTTTAATTTAATTTACTATTATTAGCTTATAATAATAGTATAAAGTTAATACGTTTCGAAAAAACTTTTTTCTAATATTTACCTAGTTAAAGATACTGTATTAGTATTTTAAAAGCTTACTTATAAGAATTACTTAACTAATTACTAAACCTTATTATAATCTTTATTATTGCTTTTTAGTTTAGCTTATAAATGTCAGGGACCTCACTGGATAACAAGTTATCAAGTATGGTTCTGGGCTTTACTCGATAGGGATAGAAGTATCAGGGATGCTAGAGCTGTATCGAACAAGAGTTGAGATGTAACTTAGGTTGACTACAGAAGCTATGGATGTACATAGGAAACTCGTATCTATATACTTATGAGATGTTTCCCGATCAGGCAACTTCAGTTGGTTAGATGGTAGGATGGCAAGGCAGCTTGCCATCTTGCCAACTTGCCAAAGACTTCCTTGTTGGGCTTAGCGCGCCAAGCTCTCCTGACTCACACGTGCTAGGCTTCCTCGCCTGACCTTCCCATATCTTCTATCACGGCCGCATAGCGGTCATGGTCCGTAACAATAAAGGCTTATTTTAATTTTAACGATACTTAAAGTTTATAAACTAGGTATACCTATATATATAGGTATCTCTATATATATAAACAATACTGACTTAGACGATTCGAACGGTACTACTTACATTATTATATCTCTATTATATAAAGCGCTATATAGAGTTCAAGACACGCTGCTATTAGTGCTTGATTAGTGCTAAATGCTGGCCTTTAATTGGCTGCCAACCTCAAATAACGCTAAATGGAACAATTTGTACGCGCAGAGGATCGCGACTACCTTCAAGCGCGATGCTGACACAGGATGGATATTGTTGTGGAGTGGATCTCAATTCTACGACTTGCCAAGGAATGGAAACCACCAAGAAAGGCGGAAAAAGCGGCTTTTGATGGTGGTCAGCCTCTTGGCTGCAGTTTGAACACAGCAATTAGTGAGATGTTACAAATTTGACGGAAACACAATGGCTGCGGAGGAAGAGTTTCATGACATGGATGGAGGAAGCAAGAAAGGCGTAAGGCAGCACAAGTTAAAGCCACCACGTTGCAGCCTTGGCTTTAGGCCCCCAAGCCCCCAGCCGCTAAATGTGGCAATTGGTGGGCCAAGAGATCGGCAAGCACTTTCCGGCCAATAAAAGCACGCAAAAAGGGACACCAAATTCCCTGTCACGAAACCGGATAGACCGAACGATGCGTGGACCGGCGGACGCGATTTGTTTCATAAGGTTAAGATATTCTGCTCGGGGCCCATTTGTAAGTTGACTTCGAATCCGTGATGATTGCCAAGCTTTCTCATTATCATGGCAAAAAGCGTGCGAGGGCAAGTCGATATGGCATCCGATGAACATACTCCTGAAAATGCAAGCAGTGAGTCTGGAGTCCATGATGAGAAAGTTACGGAGAACTTGAAAGGCGAAGAGCACGTTCACTTGACATGGAGGTCCTGGCTGGTGGTATTGGTAACTTGCTTCGCGCAATTGGCCCAAGTCTTCGTCGTTGTCGCTGCTGGTCAGGTTATGGCCTTTGTCTCAAGAGACTTAGGTGATGCGAGGCTTTCCGGATGGATAATACGTAAGCACTTTCTATCCTCAGATTGGCGGGACTAACAAATAGTTGAAGAGGGACCACTTCTCATGCAAGCGGTTCTTTCACCTATCGTTGGCCGGCTTAGCGATGTCTTCAACCGAAAATGGCTGGTGTCAACACCACCACTCATCGCATGCGTCGGGGCGATAGTATCAGCTACAGCGAATTCAATGACGACCTTGATTGGAGGTTCGATCTTGATAGGCTCTACACTATCAACTATCGCGATCATTCAAGCAATTCCCAGCGAAATCTTGCCGCTAAAGTACCGGGCAGTGGCTAATGCAGCAGGCTTCCTAGGGAGTGCTGTGGGTGGAATTGTAGGCGGACTCGGTACCGGGTCTGTCACAGCCATGTCATCGTCGGGGTGGAGAAACGTCTTCTGGATTCAAGCCGCTTTGCATGGTGCCACCTGCCTTGGGCTGGTGTTGCTGTACCATCCAGCAAAGAAGTCAAACTCCCCGAGGCTATCGTTGAAACAGTATATCCTGGCCGTTGACCCGGTCGGGTCCGGATTGTTCATTGTAGGCGCAACTTTGACCTTGTTGGCGTTTGACTGGCTTGGTGGCTCGTACCAAGCGTCCGATGTACACTTTATTGCACCTTTGACCATAGGTCTGGTTGGACTATTAGCGTTTTCACTTTATGGTACGAAACCCCTGACTCACGAACTTGACAGCTACTGACGATCGCAGAATGGAAAGGCATATCCGATGGGCTTGCACCTCATGTCTTGTTCCGCAAGTCTCCTAACTTCGCTCTCGCGATGTTCGCCCTGACGATCGAAGGTTGGATCTTCTACAGTGCTGTCAATAGCGTTGTCCCCCAGATCATCCTTAATCTTGGCTTCGAGAACAATGCTTGGTCGATTTCAATCCGACAACTATCGTCCCAGATTCCAACGATTGTTGCTTGTGTTGTCGTAACATGGTATGCAACAGTGTTCAAGGACCTCAAGACACCGTTGCTCGTTACCTTCACCATATTTCTGGCATCGACGATCTGCTATGCCTTGATCACACCAAACATGAGTGCAGCACAAATCGGATACAATGTGTTAGTAGCAGTTGGACAAGCTGGCCCTTTGACTCTGCTTGTGGCAATCATCCAATTTTCGGCACCACACGAGCATTTGTCAAGCGCGACAGGGTTGGCATTTTCAGCGAGAGCACTGGGAGGTGCATTTGGTTCCGCTGTGCTCAATGCTATCATCAGTGGAAAGCTTAGTTCTACTTACGCAAGAGATGTGAGCAATGCCGTTCTGAGCACTGGTTTGCCTGAGTCTTCGGTAGCAGCTCTGCTCAAGGCCCTGCAAGTAGGTGATATGCAGGGGCTGGAGACCGTGGCTGATGGGAACCAAGCTATCATTAGAGCTGCGATCGACGCAAGCCACTGGGCATATGCACGTGCATACAGGCTTGCATGGTGGAGCATCTTGCCCTTCATAGTGCTTGCGATGGTGGCAGTGGCATGTATGAAGGGTGTGAAACAGTTGATGACAGAGAGAGTGGAGGCTAGTGTAGAGCCTGCACTGAAGGCAAAGACGGGAGGAGTAGATGAGACTGTATAGATTGTGGTTACAATCCTAGAATGTCTTATTTCAACGCCCGATGTGGCTTTCATCGCTGGTAACGCCTCACGGCCATCATCCCTCCTGGCATCTCTTCTTGTCGTCTGGTAAAGTTGACAGCCCGTTATACAACCCTGAGAGATAGTGAAGACCGCAAGTAGATACTCAAAAGGTGTGCAACAGAACGACCAGCTACCATGCAACTGAAGTGGAACGACCGGGGTGAAATGAACGAGGTGCGGAAGGAGCGAAACCCGTCCAGACTTACAGATCTCTTATTCTCCGTTCCACCAATCACAGCCGCAAGCTTGGGCAAGTTCTGGCATAGTGCTACCTAATCCTGGTTGCATAGCCTATCAATTGCCAGCATAAGCTGAACGAGGTGGTCATTTGTCGAGCCTCGAAAGCTCAAGTATCGTCGTCTTTCCGCTCGTGATGAGCCTGTGCATCCATACAGGCACCACTTCCTGACCTCACCGCAGA
>JAPDRQ010000278.1:0-33120 GCA_030247915.1 Neophaeococcomyces mojaviensis | reverse complement strand
ATGTCTCGATAACTTGAGGGACTGTCGGCTAAGGCTGAAAAGACTTAAATGTGAGAAGGCACTTGCTCAAAATGAGCTCGAGAACAGCCTGGACGATCTTGGTCTGCTAATAAGGCAAAACGGTATGCAAAGTGAGCGTCAGAACCTCGAGCGAGGGTATGCAAATACAAAAGTAGTTCGACCGGCAAAAGATAGTGTAATTCAGTACGGCATAAACCGTAATTTGGCACAGCTGAACGGTATTGCCCTGGAAGATTTTGATAGTATCGTCCAACAAGCTCAAGTTTCAGAGCCGCAACATATCAGGGCAAACTCCGACCACGACCAAGAAACAACCTCTGCATCTACATTCATAGGGGTAGCGGAAGTCATTGATCATGATCGGCTTGGTGATGGGGTAGCAAATGCATATGACTCTACAGCGGATGTAGATGCCGAATGGGGATCCAGCCCAGAAGATTTTACATTTTTAGCTCTCAACCAGGACAGTTTCGTGGCAGAGCTTAGCAGCTTGAATAAAGATGTTCCGGGTCTGGGCTTGTATGATGACGAGCTGGCGCGAATCGATATATGTGAAGGGATCGAACAGACGCCTTTCATTCTACTGGAGAGCCCAACTGAACAAACAGGACCGGACTTAAGTCTCACTGGTCTAAGGACTGAACACGAAGAATGGGCGCATACTGCCTCTTGCGGCGTAAGCAACGACGTCTTGGTCCTGCCTGACGTACAAAGCCCATCTGAGATTCGCGGATATATTGAAACTCATACCAGTGATCAGGCCGTTAAAGGCATACAGGGTTCGTCAGTAGCGAAACGAAATTTTAATCAAGCTTTCGGCGTCAACCAATTCGATAGTGGCTCAGGTGATGCGGATTTCGAGTTGCTGGCTTCAAGCTCTAGTCTAGAACCCAGCCAATTTTCACCCTCGTCTTCCCATGACAGTTCGTCGAATTCAAGACTAATACCAGCCGCTGTAGCAGCGACCGAGACTTTGCGGACTCGATTGCTAGCGCCAAAACCAGCTCCTTCTAGCCAGCCGTCAGCACCAATACCATCGATCTGGCATCGTGGAGCCGAGCTGACAAAGAAGGTATGCCACAAATAATGCCATGACTATAGCCATACTAAGATCCTGACTAGTCAAGGCGATGCGCTAACCGTCCAGATCGGACGAAAGCTAGAAATCCCCGCAAGAAGCGCCAACGCTTTACTGATATACACAAAAAGCAGCAGACAGCTTCGATGCGACAGATTGGTGCTTGTGAAAAATGCCATAACCAAAAAGATCGAGTAAGTAATGGCTGGCACAAACTGCCCTATATGGAGATTGATGGATTTTCAGTGCGAGACCAATCTCGACGACCCGGAAGACCCCTGTTCTCGCTGTGCTCGTCTGATAGAGGGGCAACCCAAACTTCGGTGCATACGATGGCATCTGGCAAATTTGTCTTTACATCGAGACCAGCAGAGCCCATGGCCCGAATGGACTGCTCGATACAATGACATGAACAACGCGAGCGACATCAGCCACTGGAAGGATAGTGAGATCAAAGCTCTGACTCTCTCACATGGTATGCCGGGTGCCACTTACAAGCTTCATGTTCGGAGATTTGTGCCACAGCCTGGAGATATGCTATACGAAACTTGGTTCGACAGATCCTTAAATTGCTGGAAACGACATTCAATACAGCCTTATGCAGTCGTCAACATGGTCGAATTCAAACGCGAGGTATATCGTTATGTGAAGGACAGCATCCCCAATTTTGTAATCGGTGTCATCCAGAAAATGTGTGGAGGAGATGAAATGCTCAAACAAACGTATCGGATGGCGATCCGGCGTTGCTATGACCACCGCGTGGTAAGTCGAGCACCTACATAGAAGCCAGTGACTGATACAGAGTAGCGCAACAAGGAACGACAGGCTCTGTACAAAGCATTATGTTTGTGGGTAGGTTCCCGGGTGAACAGCCTTCCAGAGACAGCGGTTGGTGAGGACAAAATTGCGTCTCGGGTAGACGACCCGTCAAGTCCTTATTACGGTCTCTACCCGATAGCCCCCGTCATATACTCTCAACAAGAGACAGTGATGTTCACTCAGATCATGCGACCCTTGCAAAGACAGCTGCTTGAAGAGTTGGACGCTTTGCTACGAGGTAAAAAGAAGGAGAGTTGGCTCACCATATACTTGTGCTTGTTTGTGCTGCTTCATAGTTGTAGTCTAACCTGCAGACGAGACGCAGAATTCGCTGTACAAATGGCAAGCACGGTATGTATCGTATTACTCCTCACATGCCAGTACCATGGTGGCCATTGTATATACTGACGTAGACAGACACGATTCGCGAATCCCGAATCCATTTTCAAAAATCGCATAGGTGTGACAACCCTGATCTCACATTTTCATCGTAACAAGGGACATGTTCCCTTCATGATGTGCAATGATCCTGATCGAATCAACGAGCTAGCTGCCGTTGCCGAGCTGGACCAGGAGCAGTTGCGGTTTGTTCAGCAAACCTCAAAATGGGTGAGAGAGAGGCGTAAGTCAATACTGTCTGACCAATTCCTTGACAGCAAGCATTCAATGAGTATTGTTCACGCGAAGTCATGCTCAAATAGATACTGTGGCGCTGCAAAGTACGTATACGCTAACTCCTGCCAGAGCATGTATTCCAAGAAGCAAAGAGTCAGCGTGATCCAACGAAAGATTTCTACTACGTCTTTCAGCTATCTGATCCGCAATGGCACCCTTTGGCAGAGTCTATGGTCAACTAAGTCCCTACTGTGAGGGCGATCTTTACCCAAAACACTACCAAGGCTTCCTCAATGTGACACCAGTCCTTGTTCAACAGCAGCGCAAGATATCACAAATGTCAAACCAGACACGACGAAATAGCGACTATATTTCCCTATGCTCATAAAAGCCTTCGAGTACATGGCCACTGCCTTCAGTCACAGGGGGCCGGAATTGGCTGTGGGTTAGGCTTTGGTGGTGGCGGTGGCCCAGGCTTTGGACCCACTTCAAGCGGAAGAATGGGACTGCGCCAACGACGCGAACGGTTTGGGTCATGGAAAGCCCGTGCCCAGACAAGCTTCAGAGCAGGCGGCAACTTCCATACCATTTGCTCATCGTGCAACCACATTCGGAGAAGATGACGCTGGCTCCTTCTGGCCATTTCGTCTTCACAGCTCAATCGTGAAGCTTCAAAATTCTCTTTGTCACTGTAGGCTTCGCGGCCGTGCAAAAGTGCGAAATTGTTGATGAAGCGCATCTCGCCCTTCTCTGTCGCGAAGTTGAGTTTGTGTTTCTGAGCCGTAAAATGCACGGCATCCAAAGCCTCAGCTTGTGCCTCTGTCAAACTTGGAATGCGTAAGGTGCGGCCGCTAATGGGGTGACCAGTCAACACGCGACGAGAAAAGTTCATGAACGCCTTTCCTTCATGATGGAAAAGGATGGCACGGTTGTAATAGGCTGGATCGCGGCCGTACCTGTGACTTGTTTTAGCACATGTATAAATGACCGAGATCAGGAGAGTAATGGCGCTCACGTGTCGAATGGCCAATCAGGTCGAGCAAGGACGTGAATCAAATCGGGCCTGGTAGCTGCAAGCTCATTGTAGATTGTCCATGTAGATGCGAGCGCCGCTTCACCACCATATGTTGAGCATTTTATGGTTAGTGTAGCTACAATATCGCAAGTGATGTCAGTGTGAATAGGCTAGCGACACATCAGTCACTTCTCCCAAAGGGTTGTTAGCATCACCAGAGGATGCCACTTTGAACATACGAGATCAACATCAGAGTCCACGCGGCCATAGTCAGTAAGGTGGACTATATTTGGTAGATGGTTAGCGACGAATCAAAGATGGAGTGGCAGCAGGTATGGTTTGACTTACGCAACTGATCGCCATCTTGATTTTGCGGCCCACGCTGAGCCGCCAGATAACTTGAGCAACCCAGAAAAATTCTTTGGCATTCGTCTGGCGACAGTTCGTCCACATTGAGGCCTCTCACGACAGCAAATCCAATGCCATGGTACACTTGTTTCTGAATCTTTCTGAGTTGCGGGCCCAGCAGCGGAAGTTCGAAGGTGGCTGAGGTGATTTCGTCGTATGACTTACCTATTGGCTATATTAGCATTGGTCCGAGTCAAATAGACAGCTGTTGACAATGCATACCTTGCACACCAGCTAAGGCCCGCTTTATCTCAAGCTTATCAGCTGCGGAGAGCTGATATACGTATTGAGCCTCATCGACCAAGTCTTTACCAGTCCAGGCTATAGGCCCTTCAAATTTTTGAGGCCATCCGTCTGGAACTGTGTGTTGCAGACCACCTTCACGCAGCCTGCGTTCACGGCGGGCCTCGTACAAGGCACGATCAGGATGGAAGGCAATCTCTGCAGCAGGGGAGGTTTGTGTCCATGTGGGCGTGGTTACGTGCTTCAGTCCAAGCTGTTCAGGAATGTCCTTGGGCCAATAAGGCACAGACCGGGACGAGACTGCTGCAGAGGCCATAGGAGTCTCACTTGTTGACGCCGAATATGTCACAAGCAAAAACTTCAATGAGACTCAGCTTGGTAGGGCAACTCACGACCTCATATGAATGGGCTACTAGCTTACCTCCGCACCATCGGTAAGGTCTTGGTTCAGATACCCTTGTGGTCAATTATCATTGCCCCGCATGTATATCATTGGTCCCAACTCGAAATCCGGTATCACAAACGGCCAGTAAGTCGTAGTTGAAGATACGCCGCTCATTGAAGTGCCCGAGGAAAGTCATGCTACCCAACGATACTGGGTATGTTGGGCAAAGTCGCGCTAGTTAGTGCTTCGGCTTCGCTCATCAGAGGAACACCTGCACGTCCTTTGCGATAAGCGTGAGGTTCGCAGTGCGGCCATTAGTAGGTCGCCGATCAAGCTTCTGCAAAGGCATGAGCATGACGGGTGGCTTGACGAACCGTGGAGTAGATGGCCTGCAAGCCATGCGCAGAGTCTGCTCATTTCATTCGAAAGATGATGCTTGAGGTGCTGATCGCTTCGCAGCTCTGTTCGTTCTACGAGTCAGACTCGAGTGGTTCTGCATCTTTTAAAGCATTTACCCCGCCTGTTGCATCAGCCAGGCGCATTTTGAGGTTCCAATCCGCTCTGTCCAGAACCACTCTGATTGCTCCAAGCAATGGCCCTCGAGGATCGCATGCAAAGCCGAGCTAACAGTGCATGAAAAGATGGTTCTTCCATAGACGTTGTATTCGTCATATTGCACCAACAAACATATGGTGACAGCTCGGGAAGGTCAGATAGTCGCTCAATAGATGATATTGTTAGAGTGTACACTGGTTCTATAGGTATTAGCTAACCACAATCGAGAAAAACCAAGCAAAGACAACCCACACACCCCAAAAGCTCCTAATAGACCTTGTCTATAAGAGGTAAAGTGCATACACTGTTCATTGCTGCAGCCTGCATAGGGAAGGCTCTCCCTCCGGTTCGGTTAGTCCAACAGGCCCAACCCCGTTTACGAACGGGCTGTCGATGATCAAACTCTCCTCCGAACGGTCTCCAGTTCATTTTTTAGGGACGCGTTTGTTAGGTTTGGCATTCCTGACAAGGTGTCTGGAAAATGCCACGGCTCAGACGCCAAGAAAGAGTCCATTCGCTGTATTTAGCTGCAGTAGGACCTGTTAGATATCTTGGAGTTGGCAGGTTTTGAGTCGTCATTTCAATACGATAGTTCAGACGGTTCACACGATCTGCCAGTCCCTTACACCGTCACAAATCAGGGTTGCGTATACTAAATACAAGAACTTCTGCCAAGGCAGACATCCTGACATAGTCTTAGCAACCTACCAGGTTGATAGAGGTCGTCAGTCAGCCTGACTCGCTCGGAGGAGAAGTTCAGCTAGTTGTAACTGTATCGTCTAAACCACCGATGCTAGCTAAGGATCATCAACCATAATCTTGAACCTGATGGTTGCCCAAAGCATTACTAAGGCTAGAGAATACGCCGCGACTAGGTAAAGTAATGCATGAGTTGCGTAAGGTTAAGGGTGAAGTACAGGCAGGCAGAGCAGCGCCTAGCTAGGCCAGGCAATGTTCGTGAGCTCGGAGCTGTTGCGACCATAAGACATAACCACGTTATCGATTCGTTTCGATAGCATCATGTTTGTAAAGATATTCTATTCTACTTGCTATCTAATTGGAGTCTCATCAAAAGTCTAAAGCCAAGACACCCTCGTTGTGAAACTATTAATACATCAAGCTGCAGTGGCCATGAGTGCCTCTGGGCCAACTGGAGGTTGGCTAGCAGCAAGATTGCACTGTCGAAACAGCCTGATCTCGTCCTCCTTGAACGCACCAACAACACTGTGAAGGACACCATGATTATTGAAGAACACCAGGTCGCCCTGCTCCCAGTCATGAGCGTATACCCGCTCAGGTGCAATTCCAGGTCTCTGAAGATCATGAATGATCTCCCTTACACTTGCTAGATCATCGATAACACTTCCATATTTGAGATGGATCTTCCTGACAACTGAGGGATGAATCTGGAGAGCAAACCTCTTGGTGACTGGGTTCTGCCAGACCATAGGAAGAATCTGAACATCAGATGCATTCTCGATTGGCGGAAGTGCATTATCGGCAACTTCCAGACCCTCAGAAACCATGCCAAGACCGTCTGGGCGTGACTTCGCAGTAGAGATCCAGACGTACGGGTGAGGCGCATATTCAATCCTCGAAGTAAGGACAAATTCTTTCTGCTCTGGCGCGAGGATGTCGAACATGGTGTAGCCAGACACGAAAGCGGTAGTGCCGAGTGGAACCTGAAGCGTGTCGTTGCTGCCGTCATCGTACAGCAATGTCTGTTTTCGTGCTGGCGGAATATGAACTGCCAGAAGAGACGTCACCATTGGTGGATTGAGCCTGCCGAACAACGCAGCATCAATGTGCCATCTGTAGAAGCGTGTGAAGTCGACGTCCTTCTCATCCGGGATTACAGTCTTGTGAAAAGTGCGGTGATGAGGATGCTTCAGCCTAATGTCCTTGAGACCTTCGTATTCAGAAACAAACCCGTTTCCGATGACTTGGACTTCCGGCTGGTGTGGCACTGTCTTCAAGTCGGGGTGAAGGATTGATCGCTTAGCATCAATGGTCTTTCCATGTCCATAAGATTGGGCTTCCGGGTCGAAGCGCCGGGTAAGTTCAGCTTGAGCTTTGGGAGTTAAGCCCGATTGTCCTTTGACGCAGACCACACTATGAGTGTAAAGAGCTTCACGGAGTATGGCAAAGTCGACATTGGACAGTGACTCGAGGTTGATATTGCAAATTGTGGCACCTAAGCCTGGGTTGGTTGGATTGATGGGCTGCACGGTGATAGTAGACATGTCTGGCAATCGTAATTACTGCACAAGGCTATGTTCTTCGAATGGTAGGAAAACTTTCCTTCTCATATGATAGGTTGTCTATTTGGATGGACAAGAAGACAAAGACTTCGAGATGGTTGATCTTCATATACATAGAAGACAAGATCATTGTGTGAGCACGTCGACAATTGACTTACCTTAGATTTCGTACACTGCAATATCAACAGAGCGTCGGAAACCGGAGTATCATCACTGACAATGCCTGAGAATGCTGTTGAGGCATGTTGTTGATGTTCGAGGAACGACAAGTACCAGACCTGTCTTCGGAGAGCAGAGAAGCAAAGATGGGGCGCACCAGCTGGTGGAGACGATGAAGATGCGGCGAGTACGAAACACATTACTTTTCAATTGTGGCCTCGGCCGGAGCTTCGTACATCGCTGATAAGGCCACTAGCACACAAATTCAGGGTTGCCAGATTAGCTTGCATGTATTGACAGTCATTCTTGCTTTCAGCCTTCCTTCAGTGTCCTCTCCTTTGACTGCATTCCAGTCTTAGTTATGGAGGAGACAACAGCCATAAATCTGTAATGGCATCGTATGCGCCCTCGGGAAGTCGTCGACACTCCCGACCTATTCTTGGCGAGGTGTTGGGTCAGGCTTGATTTTTATTCACCGTGGAAGTGGATTGGATGGGCTTCCACCCCTGGAGAAAGTGCTGCAAATCAGTCACAGGAAGCAAAAAGTAACAAATAGCCACACGACTAACCAGAAATTGAATGTTAAGCAAGGAATGTAAGCTCAAGATCGAGACCAGCGCAATCTAAGGGACACAAGACAACAGAAAATTATAGAAAACCTCAGCTATGTTGTAAGAGCTCCTTTTGTTTAATGTACTTGCAACGCATAACCTGGAGCAGTCATCAGCTTTGAAAATGCCGGCTGTTTCTCTAATTGACATTCAGTTGTTGCGCTTGATCCATGACACGGACCTGTCGTCACTAATGATTGGAACACCTTCACGATCATTGATCAGTTGTCTCCTGGCTTGTGTTCGAGTTAGTGCAAGCCTTCCACACTGCTCGGTCTCAAGACAGCCAATCTTCTGCGCCTAATCAAACGCAAGAGTGTCGAACATTTTTGAACATCCATGTAAGTGTAGGTCGTGGTGGTATCGAGTTAGCCATGTCACCCTGCTCTTTGGTCGTTGTCAGGTCTCATTAAAACACACAAAAACGTTTTGGCAGATATTCAAGTCCTCATTCCAGCTTCGATTGCATGCTCGACTCGGGGTGCAGATGCGGCTGAGACAGCAAGACTGAGAGATGGAGAATCTGATTTCGCGAACCCTTGTGAATTCTTATAGATACTCAAGCTGATATATCTACCATGTCGCGAACTTTGTGCATCGGTTGGACAAGTCGTGTGGTGAGAGGAAACGCTCTTGCTGGCTAGGTTTTGGTTGGGTAGAACCTAGTCGATATTTTGTCCCCCTCGAGCTCGCGTACAGGGTGCCAATGATGGCTCGAAGACCCTTGATCGAACTAGTGGTGCAGTACTAATGACATGGAACAACAAATTGCCTGATAATCGACTCTGGAGGGATTCACGAACGGAGTGACCAGCGCTCGATGAAACGGCTGGGTATTGTCTGCGATCGTAGACCAGCTTGAAGGTGACGCCAGTATGAATGGTGGTCTTGGTTACAAATCTTCGTACCATAGCGCTATGCTCTGACAAGAAACATAGTACTTCGAACTGGTAGGCACCTCGAGTTGTTCAATCAAGCCACTCACTCCCACTACCCGGTTGATTAATCGCGGGCTCCTCGTTTATCATGCTCTCTGTGTCGCCGACCTGCTTTCTTTCTGAAATTTCACGACGGCTCTTCAGCCTTGAGCGCATGCTAGCGATACTTGCGTTGCTCAAACTGCCTGGCGCCAATCCTCGAGACGGAGCCAATAAGCCTCCGCTCCTATCCCTCATGACGACTGGTTGTCATTGTAAAGGCTCTGAAGAGCTGGACAATCTGTTTAGGTGAAGGTAGACATCAGTTCCGTAACTGCACATTTCGTTAGTAAGCGCCCTCTGTGTGGATGGCATTGACATACCCTTCCATTGAAATGAGCTTGAGATCGCCTCCGAAATATCTCGCGTACAGCCTTGATATCGGCAGACCATACCCGAAACCTGCCATGGGCGCTTTGAAATCACTGGCATTGAACCCGGGATCCAGCTCCGGTGTTGCATCCACGGTAGTGTACATGTATGTCCAGACCAATGGTATAGCGCTCCGTGGAATCCCACCTCCCTCATCACTAATTTTGATTGTGATATCCTCCTTGCCCTCAGCCACAATAATTTTGGTTACAGGAAAGTCCTCCTTCTCTGCACCATGTGTTTCGACGACTGCGCGTAAGGAATTCTTGAGAGTCTCGAAAAGCATGTGCGACAAATGGCCGGGCACATACATGAAGGTGAGCTCTTTCGGACAAAAAAGTTGTATCTTTGGCGCTTCGAATAGACCATAATGATCCTCGCATACAAACCGTGCATTCTCTATCGCCTCTTCCGCAAGCTCTCTTACATTGGTCTTCGTGCAGATTATACCGACATAGTTCGGATGTCGATGATTCGATTGTCCTGTTAGTGCAATGTGTTGGCCTATGAGCATTCGAATGCCTATACGAGACATGTAGAAGCGGTCCAGGAAGTTTTGGATTGAGGAGTCTATTTGCATGCGCTGTCTCTTCCGTTTGTATTCGTTTATGCCCTGTGCGACAGTCGTCACAACAGGGTCGTGCCTTCGTTTGATGTTTTCCAGCATGCGCGAAAATTTCTTGTTATGCTCCGAGAGCTCGGGCGGCCAGTCGTCGGTATCTTCAATCGCTGCAAAATATCTCTTGCTGTTCAAACCACCTCCATTCTCTCCCTGCTTGCCCATGCTGGGGTTCCTTACATTCGATGAAAGCTTGTTCTGCTTCTTCGGTGGGTTGAGCAGTTTGTCTCGTGTGGCCTTGTCCAGGGTTGGTTTCGGCATCTCTGTGATCTCCTCGAATGACTGAGCATACCAGTCGCTAACCTTCTTTATTGAGGACATGTCGCTAAGTCCGTCGGGCAGGTTATTCAGCTCTTCTACTCTATGCGCGAGTCGAACGGGAAGTTCTTCCGACAAGAACTGCGAGGCACGGAACAATGTTCCTGACACGTTAGCAGGAAGTCCCACAAATTGTACATTATTGTTGCTCACCAACTGAAGGTTTCTCTCCGAACTGGACCATCTGTCGTAGACTGACACCGGTCGGTGGAAATGAGGCATAGTGACCGATTCTTTTCATTAGCTGCTCAGAGGGTTTCCACGACATGATGGTTGGTACTCAGGCCCTACGGCCTGGCAGGTTGAAGTGTTCAATCTGGCGAAGGAGAGTGACAAGTAAAATGTCGTGTGCACGCACAGATGGAATTGCAGCTCTGAGGTCGATCCACCTGCCCGAAGCTCGCCGATCAGAATCGTGAAGTCCCGGGGTTCATGCACCAAAGCTTAAACACTTCTTCTACCTGACGCTGGATATGTTGACTGATTGACTGTAGCTCGGCTCGACTGTTGTGAAAGGTATACGTGTTGACCAATTTCACAGCTTTGAAAGTGGCATGGACCAGTGACTCTTTGAAAGTATGGAGAGGGCTGTGTGGAGAGGTGCAGTCCCTGTCGATGTGGAGAAGGCTAGAATGCCGCTTTCTGTTCCCTTCGTTGTTTACCCTCAGCACCTTCCAGGCATTTAAATCAGCCGGATCCAACGTTCAGAAGATCAAATCTACCATTTGAAAACAATGATGCTGTTAGAAAGTATTTGCCATGTCTGTATAGTGTTGCAATAGGCAGTTGTCAGCCTCAGCCCAGCCAATGCGAAATCGAGCAATTGATCATGACCCATGACGCACTGGCAAGTGCAAGCTTCAGAAAAACATGTGAACAAGCCGAGGCAAGCTAGATAGAAGGGGGAACTTGCCCGTTCTTCCACCAGCTCTTTCTTCCGTTAATCATCTAGTTCAACATAACTTCCACTCTAGGGAAGATGCTAAAGTTTGGTATTTGCATTGTGCTCAGATGTTCGCCTTAAAAGAAACCACGAATGAGAGGTGCTCGCCCTTTGGCAATAACTCGGAAACTTGTTGATGCCACAACCGGGCTGATGCTCTCTCTGAACTTCCACAAATGCCAGTGTATACAGACTGAAGATGGTGAACGGCAAAAATCGGTTTGGGCGCAGAACCGTACTTCTGTTGATGATTTTGTCCTCTTCCGGCTGCTGAGAGTGAAAGGGTGAAGGACCAGTTCGTTACGCAACTGGACGATTTTGTATGCAAGATCTGGTGTATCGGCTACGATGAAAAGCATTTTTGAGTGTTGTGGAAGAAAGGGTTGCTTAAAAGTAATTAACAATAAAGAGATATGATATAGCATAAGCATTCCAATAGAATGGTAAGTTGCAACCAGCTTCAATCAAGGAAGTTGCAAGGCATAATGGTAAGAACCGGCACACTCTTTTCTGTTTCAGTACATGCCACTTCCTTTCGCTTGTCGTTCTCATCTTAAAGTCACCGAAGTCTTCGCCTTTGACAACCCTCGACTAGCATTGAGTCATGGAGGAGTCTGAAAGCAGTCGACTGCATATGCCCTCTTCAGAGAGGCCTGCGCTATGGGCTCGGATCCTTGAGATCTTTGACGAGATCGTCAGTGAGGCACCATTTGTTCGCTTCTTGAACAAGGGATTTATCATTCTCTATTTTATCCTTGCATTGTGGCTAGGATGGCATCTCCTTCCTCTTGCTGAGAACTGGGATCCAGCTCGCACGATGTCAAAATCTGCTCAAGGCCATGCTGTTCTTCACAACTACTTCGGCAACTTTGAAGGATTTGCTGAATGCAATATTCGTGCGGCAGAGCTGTATTCGCCTCCACCAAAGGATGACCGAGGCTTCTATGAGTATGGCGCCTTCTGTCACGATAGGAAGCAGCTACTTCGAGCATTGTCCGATGGGGGCCGCGTTGGGTTCGATGCTCCTTATACACCCAGAGGTAAGGCTGTTTGATCTCTGACATTTACTCCGACTCACTGTCCTAGGTTGCAACTACCGGTGGTTCGATGTTGAGGAAATATGCTTCATCCTCGAGAGATTCGATAGCCTCATTTTCATAGGTGACGATGTGTTACACTCAATCTATGGTGCCATCAATGTCCTGCTACGTCAAGACTTGGCTCTCGGAGCGCTCGATGTGTCCACGATGGACCAGGCCTCGAAGGACAATTGTCGATGTGTGAACCAGTTCGTCAAACAGGATTGCAGACAACACTTTGTCGAGGGTGCCGAACGAGCAATGCAAAGTGAGCAAGCTGGTCGACCTTACTTTTGTAATCGACTCAAGCATGCCTTCATCAAAGTCGACAGCGGCAATCCAAGTCTTGTAGCAGTTGAAAAGTTCAAACAACTTGCACCTAAAGCACCACGATCTAGATATCGACCAATTCCAATCATTCACTCATTGGCACCTTCCACCATGTCCACCACTGATGCAGCGACGTCCCTTGTCAAATTCGTGGAGCTTGCTGACGACTCTGACCGTAATACGCCCATGCTCTGGATCGGACCTACAGCAGCCGGACATATTGAGTTGAAAGGCAGGAAAGGCAATCAAGAGATATGGGACTATCACCGAAAGATGGCATCTGTAGCAGAGGACAACGACGTTGAGATTCTAGAGATGTGGAACATGACAGTGCAAGCTACAAGTTGGGATGGGATGAGATTTGGTGAAAAGGTTGCCATCACTCAGGCTATGATGGTAATGAATTGGCTGAGCCGACTCCAGTCGAGCTAAGCTTGAAGGTGACCAGAATCTGGCTTCCAATGAACGACATGATCGTCAATCCCCCCATAAGGGGGAACAATGTTGTCTTGTTCTCTTTTAAGCTTCAGCCATACTCGCAGCCAGCTTCTAGTGTGTTAAAACGCCAATCCACGAACAGGATTTGTTTCAACATCACCCATATCTTCTTCAACCTTTTCGGTATATCCTTCCTGTGATATGAAGCACGCTAATGACGGAGTCTGGCATTTCACAATATTCTGCCGTAGCTCAAGCCTCCTAGTGTGGACGCTTCCGCTCTCCACTGCAATTGCGGCACACAACGGCGCCGTCATCATTCAGCATTTGCTGATTCTGGATCCTTAAAAAAGAATTTCACCACTACCCTCCAACTCACCGCCCCAGAACTCTCCAGCTTTCCGTGACTTCGTTTTGTCGTTCTTCTTCCTTTCATTTTCTAACCGCTTCTGTATGGCAAACACCTCTTCAATGTTTCCCTCTTCATACCCTGGTGGGCTCTCATCGTCCTTGTCAAGGTCGACCTCTCCAAGTAACAACACATTCTCGCCTCGAACCAAGTACGTTCCTCTAGGGATGTCGCAAAACAGCTTTCGCAATGGTTGTGATCCCGGCACATCAACGTAATATCGTTCCTTCGTTTCAGTCAGGACAAGATTGGCGAATTGATCCCATGATCGCAGGACACCGAGGAGCTTTCGACCGTCACGGAGCACTAGCATAAGCTTCTCTGCACACAGTAGGATTCATGTTTAGCATCGTAGAAAAATAACTTTGCATGTGGAGCACGCGGTGAAACGCAGCTTCAACGAACGGGAAGACCTACTGTCGGTAAGATCGAGCAACTGGGCGGCCGTCGTGAACATCTGAGGTGGCAACTGAGGCGCGCCGTGTGACGGTGCTGCCGCTGCCCCTAGGGCGTTACCATCCTGTTGTGGTGCCTGCTCTGCAGGGTTCATTTTCTGCACATCCATGTGACTATAGCTTGTAAACTGCGATGAGGGAGGTTATCTGTGTGGTAGAACCCTGGATAACCGCATTGCGCTTGATCATCAAAAGTGGTCACGAAAGCAATCGTCGTTGCAAGCACGTCGCAAATTGTCCGACAACATGTGCGCGAAACGAATGACGCCAACTCAGAGCCTCACAAGCTAGCCTCGTTCAATCACTAGCTGAGAGCTGATTGCAGGAACCTAGGTCGCCTTGTTTGTACTTCGCATAAGCATTACATCTGATATGGAAGACGGATACTACAAAGCAACTTTTACACATCTGCTCGGAGCAACTGACATTTTACTCTGCATTATGTCTTGGACATTAAACTTGTGCAGGACCAGGCATAGAAGTGTCGCCCGAGAGGCAAAAGATCGCTAGCCATATACGGTTAGTAGGATTTTTTATGGCATTGACTCGGGCGAGAGCGAGCTCTCCTCCCACTCGCACTGACCTCTTGGCCTCGCTTATCGTCAAACGTATTTCCTCTATCGCTTGGACATGCTGGTAACCGCCTCACCCGTACGAGAGCTTCAGCGCAGTTAAAGCTTACCCGAAATGGCTGGAGTATGCTCCGGCATTCTGTCTCAAGATTACACAATCAGTTCAAGGTAGGTCTGAATATATTAAGTAAACGCAACCGCACATCCAAGGAGCAGCGATCCGTTACTTTCAAAAACGAAAAACAGCAGCGACATTTTGGTACAATACAGAGACTGGAAAACCTGCTCCACGAAAATCAAATTATTACAATGTCAACGCTACTCAGAGTCCTCCGTGAGAAATGGACAACGATGCCCACTCCAAAAATGTCTTTGGAGGGTAAGACCATACTGATCACCGGCACAAATACCGGTCTTGGCTTTGAAACGGCAAAGAAGCTTGCAGCACTCGGTCCGAAGAAATTAATCATCACCACTCGCTCACTTTCGAAAGGAGAGCAAACCCTAAAGGAGATTGCGAAATATATGGCAGGGTCGGCGGCGACTACTCAGCAGACGGAAATTGTGCCTCTAACCCTTGACATGGGCACTCTTGATGCTGTTGAATCCTTTGTGAAGACTCTCGAAACCACCAATGATCGTTTGGATGGCGCAATCCTCAACGCTGGTGTGAACAGTTCGGTCTATCATGTTGGTCCAGATGGATACGAAGATACTATTCAGGTCAATGCCATTAGCACTACACACCTCGCCGTCTTGCTTCTACCTTTACTCACTTCAACGGCAAAAGCGACCAATACTCAAACACATTTGACGTTCATCTCTTCTCGTACTGCCACCAGAGTCAGCACCGCCGAGATCGCCCCATACTCATCGAGCTCATCACCTCTTAAATTCATGTCTCAGCCCGACAACTTTCCTCCTGGTATGATGGGTGGTCAAGCACGATACGGACAGTCTAAACTTCTGCTGGAGTACGCAATGCGACACTTGGTACAGCTCCCATCATTAAGAGACAAAAATGGCAAACCACACGTGATCATCAACTCGGTCTGCCCTGGTCTGACCAAATCTGATCTGGCCCGAAACTACGACAGCTGGATGCTACAATTATTCGTTAACTATGTATTCTTCCCGCTTCTAGCGAAAAGCACCGAACAAGGCGCCAACTGCTATCTGCTTGCTTTCTCGAAGGGAGAGGAGAGCTACGGCCAATTGTCAGCCGCTGGAGAGACCTACACGGAAGAGTGGGATGCCATCAAATCTGAGACTGGGAAGGAATTTGGTGACAAGATGTGGGCTGAGCTGACACAGATCATGAGAAGCAGAGTTGAAAGCAGTGCTCAGGAGGTTCTCGGTCAGGCATAGCAAGAAGACAACTTCTAGGCTTCCTTCCCACTTTCGTTCCTGGTGCAACAGGCTAGTATTAGAATATTACGGTGTTTCCTGCTCTATATTGTTCCAAATTCTTCCTTTCACACAGATTTGCTAACTTAAGACGCTGGATCTTACAACATTGAATTTCCAGTAAACGAAACTTGCCACCCCCGATCTTGTCTGTCAATCCATATACAAGCACCACTGGCTCTCCTCAGAAACAATGGCACAGACAACATGGAACATTGACCAGAGTCAAAGAGTGCAGATCATATCGAATCGAATCGAATCAGACCACAAACCATGAGGACATTCGAAACTTCGAAACGAAACCCGACAGGCCCAAAACACAGTCCTGAAGGCCGTACCGGTGCCAAATTGCGAGTGAAGGTACGTGGTATCGATTGCTGCGCCAAATAATGTTTCCAGAACTAGCTCATGCATCCAACATAGGTCAGTAGTTCTTGCAGCTCATCGACCTGGCACCTACAGTTCAGTGGTCAAAACACGAGTTTGACTGCCGGCGTGAGATAAGTGGGATGCGAGGTTTCTCTTGAAGTAAGATGTGTGCCATAATCAACATGTTAAATACCATTTGAAGTTCTGAGGATTATCTGGGACGATGACAGGACCGGTTGTATAGAGGTTTGCTTAGGAGGGCTGTTGAAGGTTGAGGTGATAGCACCTCCTTTGAGGTTTTGTTGCAAATATCTGGCAGGTTTTGCTTTTCCTTTTTCTCTTTATCCAACGGAGACAACCACTCGCTATTGAGACAGTAGCATGAGACCATCAGCTAGGTGTATCTCTGCGATCAACAAACTGAGCTGTCGCATAACAAGCAATGCCCTGACGTGCTTAACTACTGCGGCCATCTAAGGCTCGACAACAGAAAACACCTTTCCATGTTTGATCTCAGCTCCATCAACAAGCTCCTTAATCTGGGAATACCTTTTGAAGCCCTCAGTCTTTGCAAAGTCCATATGCTTTTCGACGTTTGGCCAAGCAGTAAACAGCACGAACTCATCGATATCCTTTCCAATCTCCTTCCTGTCTCCCTCCTCCACATATTTTCCTTCCTCAGGCGCGACAAATTCATCGTCTATCCGCCAGCCCATTACTAATTTCTTCCCTGCAACATCTCGATCTCCGTTACCCAAGAACTCCTCCAACACGTTGACATTGTCAGGGAAGGTTCTAGAGAAGTCGTCCCGAGCAGCATGTTTCATGAAATGCCTTCCAATTGCAACCACGCCGTCAGAACTTTTGACCTCTTTCAACAGCTGCGCGAAAAGTACAGGCTCTCCGCTGAGGTGGAACATCCACTTCACCTCAAGATCTCCGCTAAGAAGCTGGAGTAGTTCTTGGTTCTCGGATCCGGGAATCCAGTCGTCCATATGGTGGGCAGCAGAAGACCAGCCGCCGACAAGGTAGATCAGAGAAGGGTCTTCGACACAGTGAATGAGGAAGACCGGGTGATTTGAGAAGCTGGCTTGGGCTTTTGCTGCGGTAGTAAGGTTGTTGAGTAGTTCGATCGGAACCATTGGGACTGTGGTCGATGTGGTGGTTGGGGCGGGGCACTTGAGCTTGAAGAGAGCGAGTTCGATGACTGCCATGATTGACTGACTCTTCTGCGTTGCTGAATATGGAATGTTAGATACTCAGAGATAGCGGATGTTAGATATCTTGAGCAGTGTCGTGTTAAGCTGTTTGCTATGGAGAAGTGTGCGTGTAGGAAAGGTTAGTATCTCTAACAAGACTTGCTGACAGTGAGTGTGAGAACTGCAGAACCGGTGTTGATCGGTATCATGTACCTCTTTGACCGTTCGTCACCGCTGTGGCCTGGCATTACCTTCAAAGTGTAACGCTTGCGTACGAGGAGATGCCTGGATTTATTCGTTCTATGAATGCTCATCTCATCGTACATTTCAAGCCCGTAAATACGGCCAATTCAAACATATTCCGAAGCAGGCAGTGAGTATAGAGGCTTACATTCATTCACAATGTTTCGTGTCTGGGTCAGTGGGCACTATGGAAGGAGATAGGGTTGTGCCCGTGATATCGGACCTCAAGAAATCCCAAGACCGTGCCAAGCGGGCTACTGTATCAGTCCTGACAGAAAGATACCCCAACCCTGACGCCGAGCTTGAGATACGGCGATTTGGAGTCCAACGGGTGTGGGCATTGCTGGATGATCGTAGCCGACATCTCGAAATGCATGTATCAACGTTGGGAGACAGAAGAGAGATATTGGCAAGTAGTCAAATGTTCGTTTATATTACCATCTTACCATTAACATTAGTTTTTGTCCTCTATGTACATCGCTCACCATACTACCTCGCTCAAGACTGCACTGAGCTAGGTGTAGGCTCATAGTACCACAGTGCATTCTTGGCCTTTGCGCAGCTGGAAGATGAGCCAGTAGCATTGACATGCACTGCAACACCATCCTGAGGTCGACCGTAGACGTACATGTAGTACCACGCCTCAGAGATGACAGTACGACCAGTATCGTTCGAACCTCGTCCAGCATCTGTCTCGTTGTATCGTGGTCCACTGCAACCAACATACGGAACAGCCGTAGCAGCCTTAGTCAGAGCACCTTGAACGTCGGAGAGGGTGACTTGAGTCTTGTTGCTCGGGGTGATACCGGCTTGCTGGAGCCAGGCGAAGGTTGGGAATCTTTGGTAATATTTGATTGTGGTATCAAAGAAGTCGATCACATCCTCATTCTGTACATAGTTGGGTCCGTAGCAAGGAATCTGAACAATTGTTAGCTTGTTAGTAATGCTAATTGGTTGCATTTCATACCTGGAAAGTGCTGTAGCATGTAGCGTGTTTGGAAAATTCGTGACCCCAGAAGTCAGCGTTCGGCGCACCCTGGTTAACCCAGTAGGTGTTCATCCACGCGAGCAAGTCGTATCGCTTGAAGCTTTCGATAAAGGTTGAAATGGAAGGCCCAGTATATGGTGGCACAACTGTGCCATTAGGCAGACCATTGGTGGTGTTTGGCGATGGGACAGGGTCGTATTGTCTGGAGTTAAGATTAGCGAAAAGAGCTACGAGATTGGAGATGCTCATCTAACCTTCGTAAGTCGCAGTATTGGGTATATGAGCCGTTGCAAAAATCGGGCCAGAGGCCATGTAGTGTCCATGTGTTCTTTGGCAGTTTTTGACCTTGAGCCTCAAGCCCGGTGTATGTGCTCCAAAACTGAGTGGCAAGAACAAGGCCACCGTACGTTTCTGTGCAGCACGAATCGACAAGTTGAGGGTTTTGCGGTGGGCAAGAAAGAAGCTGTGGTTCTGAAGCAAGTAGGTTAGCATTCCGCATTGAGCAATTTCGAAAATGACATCATACTAATTACGCAGGTATGGTTGACATTGCTGAGACCGGGATAAAGATCCTGAGCAGCAACAACAGCAGCAAGCGCCGAGGATACAAGAATCGTGGTGGGCTTCATGTTGAACTTGTTGCAACAATGTTGAGCTTCACGTTACGACAGGAAATGTCAAGTAATATATTTTGTAGCTACGGAGGCAAACTTCGAGAAAAATGTACCTGCTGTAAGGTACAAGCTTTGGATTGGCCAACTCGGGAAGGTCCTTGAATGAGATCTGGGGAACGAGTGCCAGGCTTCGGCGAGTAAGAAGCTTCACTTCTTGCACCTGCTTGATTTTTAGCAAGATTTGTGTTCCACTATGATTGCAATGTCGCATGAATATGTGGCGATTGAAATGAGCTGCAGATAGCCTAGTTTGAGAGCGTGCCAAACTGATAGGCATACAGTTGTAGTTCACAGAAGCTGGAAATTTTGGAGAGGTGGCTTTCGCAGGTGTCCGTGCCGAGGTCGCCCAGCATTTGGCACCACATACCAAATAAGCAGCTATGATGCTTCAATATAGCTCCATTTTGCTTGCTTTTGCTCAAACTCGATGATGACAATATTGGCCACATTTATGACCGCAAAAGTCGAAGAACGGTTGTGCTTCGGGCACAAAAATTGCTCACGCACACCGAGCCTGCTTAAGGTTATGGAAGACCCCTTCGAAGTTCTCTTTCATTTCCCTGAAGCTTGTTCTGTTTGTTCTTGAGAGGCTAAGGACGATGGAGCTGCAATGTTGGCTGAATTGCTTGCTGCGTTGAGGCGTTCGTCAAGAGCCTTCAATGCAAGGGCCCTTCGTCGTTCAGCTTCTTCGCGTTTGCTCATGGGACGTGCGCCGCGTGTCTGATTCATTAGAGTTGGTAATCCTCCTTCACCACGAGCTGCCGCTTGGTCATTTCCAGAAGCAATCGCTTCGTCGGAAAAAGGTTCGATTACTTTGAGGTTGCAGAACAAGATGTACACCTGGTCGCACACGGCGGCAATCGGAGGTTGCATGACATTTGGAAAGAAAGTTGCGAAGGCAAATGTCTCGCTGGCATCACCTCTGATTCTTGCTTCACCAGTGCCTGTCCCGGCTAGTTCTGGCTGATGCTTGAAAAACCTCAGGTATATCCATGTTGTGATCAATCCATACCAGGCAAGGAGTAAGGCAGTATCCGTACCAAAGACGACTCCCGCTATGGTGTTCAGTAATAGAAAGATTGCTGGAAAGTGCTTCACCCTGATCTTGACCAAACCCTTGTATAGACTGACGGTGTGCTCGGGTACGAGTTGCTTAAACGCGACAAGGAACGCTGCTTGTAGAGTGATGGCGCCGGTAATGGGTGTGTCGGCACGAGTGGTGTTTCGCATGAGAATGCCCCAAAGAACATAAGTCGGGATAACCAGAAGGTTGGGGATCACAGCTGCAATCAACACTACAAGACTAAAGTCTTTTGAACCCCATGCTCTTTCAAGATACCTGCCACTCAGGTAGACAGCCGTGGTATTTACCAGGAAGTTGACAATGTTTTGTTCAACGAAGGTCGAGGTCAGGATCGTCCATGGGTTGTAGATCGATTTGGACGGCACTAAAGTGAGGTATGGTATTGACCAGTACTGAGGATTCTGCGGCCCGGTAGTGTCTTGCGAAGTGGCATTGTATCTTGCGATCGCATAGACAAATGAAAAGAAACAGGTCAGCAGAAGGAGTGCTCTCGTCGCAGGTGGGATATTGATCCTCATCTCGTTCAGGGATTAGGGGTTTGCCGCAAATCTCAGGAGGAACAAGCAGAGTTCAAGAGCGCGCAGCAAACAAGGCACGAAGGCACAACTCAAACAGCAGAACCGTGGGTCATTTTCGTCGACAATATTTCATCACTGTTGATGCGACGACAACAACAAACAATTCTCGAGGCTAGATGTTGAGGAGACAGTCGCGTGAACTCACATGCGCTTGCTTGTTCGAGAGGATGACGCGGGCTGTTTTTCCACTGGTTGCTGCCTAGTGCCGTTTTAGCTGCGGTTTGAAAAGTGACTGGTGACCCACACCTCTCGATTACTGGCAGGGAGTCAATTGACCACTCTCAAATAATAGCAGATTTTCTCCAGCCCTGTGCTAATGGAGGTACTCATGAAGGTTCCATACACAAATATGGCATGGTAGACATTTCGCAGGATGAATCGGGCACTCTGCAGAAGAGAGTAGAAATAGTGGCTGTTGGCGTGAGTTCACAATCGAACAGTGGAGTCACCCTAGATCAAAGCTGCCGAGCTGTATGGGGGACCAAGCATGAAACTTGGACTTTCCGGAGGTCAAGTTGGGCTAGCATAGTGCTGTTGTTGGCCAAGCAATCGCCTTTCTCTTCCACCCTGTCTCGATCAACTCGTGAAAGACCGTGATAATTCCTTTTTGCATTGATATCGTGCATACAACACCTCATTCGCGCATCGACACTTGACGCTTTGACTCTCGAAAACCATCGCGACGCTATCCATAACAGATTTGGCCATCATTCCCTGACTTGCACGTCGAGAGCCACGAAGATCGAGCCACGAGAAGGCGCAACTAGTTGCGTCGACTTTTGCTAGCCAACTACTCCGTAAAGAGTTCTCATTCTGGTCGTATCCAAATCTCGAACTCTTCACCCCGGACTTTGACGACATTGACGTTGCATTGTTATCACATCGGATCTTGTTTCAACACTCTATTATCCGGCGCGTCGATCCTTCGTTGCGCTTTGCGCCAATTGCTCGCTTTTTATCTGGGATACGATAACAAGCCTCTGGGTTTGCGGAGAATGTCGCGATGGACAGCGACTCTAATCCTGCCAACGTAGTTCACAGACCTCCTCCACTCAACTCAGATCAATTGAATTACTTAATATGGCGGTACGAGCAAATCTGACACTTGGCCTCCTTCCATTGCTGACTTTTTTTCAGGTATCTACAAGAAGCTGGTATGAGTCTTGGCATCCAAGATCCCGCAAGAGGCTAACCACTTCCCAGGTTATGCAGAAGCCGCTGTGAAACTGCAACGTGATTGGAAAGTTGACACCGAGAGCTTACCTTTCGCAAAACATATCAAAGGTCAAGCGTTGGTTTCGCTCGTACAGAAGGGTCTACGATATCATCATCTTTCGCTCACTGTCGATGAAAATGGCCAACAAACCAAGACTTTGGTACCGTCTATGTTCTTCTTCGGACCGGAAAGTGCTCGCCCCGATACCACATCTGTCCAGCGAGAATCTTTACTAAAGGAGCACGACCCAAGGGCTGTTTCTCCTGCAAGTACAGTTGCCACGACTGCGAAAAGCAAAGGCCGCGAAAATGCTTCCGTTACAGCAGATGAGCCTATGCCGCACCCCGGTAAGCGTGGCAGAAAGCTAGTGCCGAGTGTCACAGCAGATCGTAACGGCCATTCGGTGCGTAAAGTATCGGCCCCGACCGAGCCTGACGGTGTCAATGGAAATACACTACAACCGCCGGATGCGACGTCACCCTCGATTGGCGAAAATGTGGTTGAGGACGCTATCATGACTAATGGCAATCACGAGGATAAGATGGATGTCGATGTCGATGCTGCCGGCAGCGCCGAGGCCGCCGACATCGCCATGGAAGAACAGATTGAAGAAGCACTTCCGCCGTTGGTGCCGACACTATCAATCGGCCAAAGTCGAGAAATTCAAGTCGCGCCTGCTAAAGTCTTGAACCTTGGCCCCACATCCGCTATTCTTTCCTTGACCACGCCACAGAACATCATTCGGGCATCTTGGCGGCCAACGGATGCCGCAACACTAATAGCACAGGGGGAGACATTTTGCGGCGTCTGGAATCTTACGGGTCGAGACCTCCACCCCGAGAGTGTCAAACCACTTCCACAAAGCTTGTTCTCGTCGACCAATGTGGGAATGGTGACTGCGACAGCATGGGATCCTAGTGGATCTCTTCTTGCCGTAGCTACCCATTCCGACCAAGGCGACCAGATTCATCTGTTTGACGGCCAGGATCTTGCTTTGGTTGAGAGCCTTCCTGCATCCCAACGAGCGGTCACCATGCTTAAGTGGCACATTTCAGGTGGTCGTCTGTTTGGCATAGCACCATTTGGTGACGAAAGCACCGAAAGCAACACAAGTTCATCGACGCTGCTGTCGTGGGATTTGACTCAGGGGTCGGGAGCGGCTGCGCCCGAGACACTGCAGCTCCCATCTACAGTTTTCGACTTTGACTGTGCGCAGAATGTTGGCAGCATCGGCATTTTTGCTGCCGGCGAAAATATGGTCTACCGTTGTCGAGGTTCACCACTAGGTATTGATCAGCAGTGGACGTCAAACAGCTTTGGCAATAGAGAAGGCTGGACTTTCGTGCGAAGCGCGCGATTGCAAGAAGCAGAGACTTTGGTCGTGGCAGCTGCAGCTGAAACAGCTTCTATTTGGATTCCGAGTCGGAACATCTTGAAAGGCAACGCCCACAACGCGCATATCACTGGACTCGACATGCGAAGGCAGCAACCACCGAATGGTGTACACCACATGATAGAATTCGCCACATCCTCCGAGGACGGTAGCGTTAAGATTTGGCACGTCAACGAAGAGGTCAGTGAACTCACGTGTTCGCACCAGCTGCGCCTCGAGCCCTCATCGCCAGTAATGTGTCTATCATATTCACCTGATGGCTTCTGTCTTGTTGGGGGCAGTTACAGTCATGTTCGTATCTGGAATGCACAACATGGCTACAACCTAATGGGATCATGGGAAGGCACGGAGCCTGAGTGGAGAGGGTCACAAGTTCGAGATGACGATCTCGCCAGCGCACGATCAAGCGTTAACGATGCTGATCCACATGCGGCATATCACTCCCTGGCTTGGCATATCGACAGCAAGAGACTTGCTTTCGGCCTAGGCTCACAAATGGCAGTGATCAACTTTCAAAGGTGAAGCAAAGATTGGGTAGTGAATTTCCAACTCTCCTCCGTTGGCATGCATGAAAGCCATACATTGATGCTAGGTGGAAGCAAGCCAGAAGCAATCATCGACAGAAGCGTCAATCCTCAGCGTCCTGGAAGTCGCTCCACTCAACATCATCCTGTGTTTCGGATCTGTGGACCTGCGAATGGTGTTGACTTGAGCTGTCTTGCTGACGCAGCTCTTCCTCCACGTCGTGGAAGCCACGCAGCCAGGCCTTCACCCCCTGATGCAATTCACTGTCAGCAAGTGCCTGAGTATACCAGCCTGCTTCGCTGTCATCCTCGTCAACAAAATAGCGGCCACGAAAGCGACCCTTGCCTCTGATCACGACTTTCTGGCGCTTAGCCTTTTTGGCTGGCAGCGGTGTCTGATGTCTCGAGGGATTCGTGCTATCAATCCAGCCTTCGAGACCGGTCACGGCACTACTCATGGCATGCACGGCGACCTCATTCCGAGTGGCTTCAAACTCCAATCCTGCGGCCTTGTCACGAAGCTGGTCATTCTCAGCGCCGAGGGTATGATTCTCCTGCCGGAGATTTTTTAACTCGTCCAGCAAATCTTGCACCTGCTGTGCTTGCGCGATACATTTCTGTGCCACTGCCTCTAGTTTGCTAGTGGTCAGTTGATGTAAATGCCTTTGTTCCTCGAATCTCAGGCGCATGGACTTGACTGTCGCCGAAAGATTGTTGCGGACTGCTATCAGTTCCGACTCGTCAATCCACTCTTCGTCCTCGTCCAATTCTCCCTCTGCGACCTCCACCGAATGCGGGTCTGTGATATTACCGAAGCTGGTCTTGCTCTGGGAAAGCTCTTTAGCGGTTGCACTCTCTGGCACTTCGGCATCCCCCGAGTCCAAGTGTGTCTCTAGCTCGGCGAGCATCTTCTTGATTCTGTTCCGTTTGGTCGCGCCCATACTATCATCCTGCTCCAGCGTCCATGCGACCGCAGCGAGCTGACGCATTTTGTCCGACAAGGTCTGGTCGACATTTGGAGTAGCAAGTGGTATGGCGGACTTGAAATAGTCGCCGCCTTTTTCGGTGCCGGGTAGGTCTCGCAGGGCTGTAGGTGTGGGCGTATCCATGTCGACGGCGCTGTCAGCGAAAGTGGAATGGATTGTGTAGGCACTGGTTGGGCGGCTTGCGCTCACGAGAGAAAGGTGGTGGCCTGGAGGGAGAGTGTCTAAGCCGGAGAGCGATTCGTTACTCTGCTCGATTGCCATGCTTGTACTTGCACACTAAGTGCAGTCTAGAAATGCTGTACCACCATAAACTTTTTCAGATGCACTCAGCCTCTATTATCTACTCCAAGAGCGAAATCTTGAACACGCTCGTGCTAAGTGAAGACAAACCGTGTGGCTGGGAAAGTTGGCACCACAGAGCAGCGACGCATGTGCTGCAGGGTTCGGGCGCCCGTCACAAGTCTCCGAAACACTCATCCTCCACCAAATAAATTGAACCCGATCTTCCCATTCCTGGCAGGCACATGCACCCCCGGATTTGAGCTTTTGCAGCAACTGCTACGTGGTCAGACGAGCTTGGAGTAGGGCGAGGCTTGCACAATCTTCGCCGAGCAGGAGATCGACCAGAACGAGTGCGGTGGACACTCTCTGCCACCAACGAAGCGGTGACTCTTCGCCAGACTGAGGAGCACTCACTGCTTCACCACAACATGGTACGAGGCTTTTCTGCAGAGACGATGGTACAAGCTTATCGGTATAGGCAGACATAAAGCCATCGTTGAAAGACGTGCAGAATATCATTGCCAAAGCACAAAACGGACCGTGTCCACCGAACCTCGTGCCGCTCTGCGCCCAAATACCTGCCGATTTGCTCAACCCGACGCAAGCCTACCTGAAGATATCCCATGGCGCCAAGTTGTCCTTCTTGTACGAGAGCGCGGCCACAACCGGCACCATAGGAAGGTACAGTTTTGTGGGCGCCAACCCGCTGCAGGTCTTTCAATCTGGTCCGGATCATGGTCTGGCAGAAGATCCTCTGCCGCGGCTGGAGAAAGAGCTGGCACAATACAAGGTGGCCACCGTACCCTCACTCAATCTACCACCGTTGACAGGTGGTGTGATCGGCTACGTCGGATATGACTGCGTCCGATACTTCGAGCCGAAGACGGCCAGACCGATGAAAGATGTTCTCAATTTGCCCGAGAGCTTCTTCATGCTGTATGACACCATAGTGGCCTTTGATCACTTCTTCAACGTTTGCAAGGTCATTACATACGTCAACGTGCCGCAAGATGGCGCCACGCTACAGAAAGAATACCGGAAGGCAAGTCAGAAAATTGAGGAGGTAATCAAAGTGTTACTCGACGAGCACATTCCGCTGCCTCAACAAGGTCCAATCGTCCAAGACCAGCCCTCGAAATCCAACATCGGCCAGTCAGGATATGAAGCACATGTCACAGAACTGAAGCAGCACATTTCTGTGGGAGATATCATTCAGGCCGTCCCATCGCACCGGATATCCAGGCCAACCTCTCTTCATCCTTTCAACATATACCGACAACTGCGGACCGTCAACCCCTCGCCGTATCTATTCTACATCGACTGCGAAGATTTCCGCATAATAGGTGCATCGCCCGAGCTGCTCGTGAAGGAGGAGGCGGGGCGCATTATCACACATCCAATTGCCGGCACCGTGAAACGAGGCGCAGATCCAGACGAAGACGAGCAACTTGCCGAGGAGCTCAGAAGCAGTCTGAAGGATCGTGCCGAGCATGTTATGTTGGTGGACTTGGCCCGTAACGACATCAACAGAGTTTGTGATCCTCTGTCTACACGAGTTGATCGACTCATGGTCGTTGAGAAGTTCAGTCATGTGCAACACCTCGTTAGTCAAGTATCCGGAGTTCTGCGACCCGGTGAGACTCGCTGGACTGCATTTCGAAGTATCTTCCCTGCAGGTACCGTATCCGGCGCACCCAAAGTCAGGGCAATGGAGTTGATCGCCGAGCTCGAAAAAGAGAAAAGAGGCGTCTACGCCGGGGCTGTCGGTTACTTTGGTTTTGCCCATGTTGCAACTGATGGCTCGAAGCTGCTAGATGAGGGCGCCATGGACACTTGCATTGCCTTGAGAACTATGGTGTGGAAAGATGGCGTTGCATACTTGCAAGCTGGTGGAGGCATTGTATTCGATAGTGACGAGTATGATGAGTGGATTGAAACCATGAACAAATTAGGAGCCAACATTAGGACTATAGAATCGGCTGAGACGAGGTATGCTGCATTGGTGGGCTCAGTGCCCAATGGCGCCTCAAACGGCTCGCATTGAATAGACGTTGATAGATCATCAGTACAGAAGATGACAACCTTCACAACTTGACTGATCGCCGATGCCACCCCATTCGACGAGAACTAGGTTTTGACGCACGGACTGCTGTCGGCCTCCCGAGCCAGAATCTCTAACGATATCTTGTACCACTGTGCTTGGTGCTTGGTGCTAGGTTTCACTGTTTGAGACATGCCTCCGCGGTAAAACAATCTGTCATGCCAAGAGCTTACAATACAATGGGGAGCATGACAGACCTTCTAATGGCTGTCCGATGCTATAAAGGAAAGTTTGGCGAAGTACCCTCGCTCGCAAGTTGATATCACGTGACTATACAAGCATACCAGGATGCTAGCCAAAGCTTCCTCATAAGGACTATAAGCAGAAATATATAGCCACGAGTTCTCTTTGTATAGCTACCATACTTACCTAGTTGACCTGAGAAGTGTCCATTTTAACGTGATCGACCTCGACACCATTACCGGCTTCGTCGGTTCTTTCTCATGTTTACAGCATCACCATCAAAGCGCCAGGCAGCAGCAATGCCATGAATAATGTAAGGCTCGTAATGCTCCCACTGAGGCTTGCAGCGGCACTAGGTGACCCGCTGGGAGTCGCATTCGCTGTCGACGTCGCTGTTGCCCCTGTTGGACTATTGCTTGTGCTTCCCTTTCCGGAACCTGAGGATGTTGCAGTGGCACTTGCACTTGCAGTGGCTGGAGAGGTACTTCCGGTAGCAGCCGCAGCTTTGCCGCATTGTGATGCCTCGTATCCATCAGCATACTGTCATACTCTATCTAAGTGCTGAGCAACTTACCGCAGCGTAATCTGTCAATAGGTTTACTCCTGAAGTGCAAGCATTTACTGGGTCTATGGCCGGAGCATAGCCCTGCTCGCAACAGAATGGCACCTTCGGTGGCACATTGGTTCCTCCCACATCCCAGAAGGACCAATCTGAATTGGCACAAACAGGACAGTCTAATACCTGCTTGGAACATTCTGATCCACCTGTCCTCAAGTATCAGCGGGTGTCTCGTTGTCACCAGGCATGGGGGAATAAGTCATTGCAATACCTATTGGGCAGCAGATGTAGGATAAGAATTGTCCACTGTTTGTGTCATATTCATATCCGTCGGGACAACACCATTGCTGTAAGAACACATTTGACCCCGGTGGACATCTGTATGTGCTTCCGTTCCAGGCAGCATTCGCGGCAAGGCCTGGCTGGATACTCCGTTTCGCAAGATGAGCAACGGCGTCTGCGCTGACAGCGACTGGCCCGGTAAGCAGGAAAAATGTAAGAGAAGCAAGTAATGTAAGCATCTTGATGTGGCCAGGCGATGAAGTGTGCAACTTGGAAGTTAATGAACGACAATTTTGGGTAGAGGGTATGGTGACTCTCCTGTTTTATAGCATGGTTGATCTTGACTCAAATTCTCCTTAAATACTTCCGAGCATCCTTATCTCTCACAGAGCTGGGACTTCATGCAATCGCCTCGTATCAAGCCGTGTCCCGAGTCGTGAAGGTGCCGGCAAGTCCAAGAGCATCTCACATTCACACAGCCCAAGGGAGCAGCTAGTAGCTGTCCTCGTGACCGCTTCCGTAGAATTTTGTCGATAACCGGCTAGCACGCATCCTTGGGTCATCCATTGGCACATTTTCGCGAGGTATTAAGCCAATGAACCTGAAGCCATAGCTTTTGTCGAATTTAACCTCGCTAAATGTCCTAGAGTCCCCTGTTTACAGGAAGTACTCGCCCAAGTTTCATGTACACTACCGTTTAGCATTGCCATAAACAACTGCACTTTCAAATAAGGTTAACCTACGTAGCGAACTCAACTTGATCACATTCGCTTCTACGTGCGCGCTAAATCCCTTTTCAGCTCTATCTCGGTTTGCTTACGGATGGATACGAATCAGGCCCCATGGACCGATCCAATCGTAAAATTGTTCTCGCCTTGTGCAAGCGAGTTGGTGAGCCCATGCTTGTTTGCATTAAGGCTATTGCTTAGAACTCTTGGGATGCTTGAATCGTCATCCTGGTTCAGTGAGCCCAGGCCCGTTACATGCGCAGTGAATAACCATCAAGCTGGGAACAATTGCAGAGGGCAGCTGGAAGATGAACTCCCGTGGCGTCCTCAGCACAAGAATCTGTGAAGCAGAGGAAGATTCCTTTCGACCGGCAATGCCATCTCCACCACACGAAGTTCAAATCTTAAATTCGATCAAAGGTACAGGTTACTCACAAGAATCGTGTGTTTGGAAACACATTGTGGCATTCAGCTCGTCCGTATTTTCTTAAACTTAGTCCATTGAGCCATGAATGCTTATTCGCCAAAAGTGCCACAACATTTGACGAATACGAGACTCGCTTAATGGGACGCAACACTGAGGAATCGGGATTCTTTGGTTTCGTCTTGATCTGGATAAGGTTCACCGGTTAGATCTACAGCGTTGGTTGTCATGGTTTCCAATGCAAAAATGGTGTGAATTTACTGATGGCGATCTGTGTGGCCCGAGCTTCTCATGCATTGTAGTGATTGTTATATTTCAATAATCAAAGTCCCGATATCTCCTTCTGGGTCTTCGCGTTTTGGCGTTCAGAGGATTGTGTCCGTCTTGACATACTCAACGCCCTTGCAGCAATGCAAGTCAGCGCAATCGCAGTTGCTTGCCAAGATGTCGTTAATCTGCATCGAGCTCCTGACCCCTTCAGCTCTAGGGAGAGGCCGCTTTGGCTCGCCTTCGGCTCACCTTGCCCTGAGTCAGCCGCACCCATCCTCTGCGCGGACAACTTTTGACATTTAGCGCGCCCCCGCTGTGGGACTACCTTTTCGTGGTAATTACCATAGAAAAAAAAGCAATGCGTTGGGTTTGAAGTATTACAATTACCAGAGGCCTTACGGTTGCTATCCACGCGATATAAGGCTGTAATATCGATTTGTCAGAGCCCGAGCTGTCTTCTTGTGTCTTCACATCCTAGGTGCCAGTGCCTCCGGAAAGTACTAAAATATCGTGGTTCTGAACACATATCCAGAAGGCTGTGTCCGTCGGCAGACAACGCCTGTCGCTCTACCCTTCTTAACAGATGGTCACCATACTCCGCCAACAGCAAGCAGATTCGTACAGTGCCTCAGTACAACAGGCATAAGTGACGAACTTTGTGAAGCTTGTGCTTCGTCACTCTTCCAGAAACAGTAATTGCCGTTGCACCGCAGGCAAGTATATCTCTGACTGTTCGCCAGTTGAAATAAAGAGCATCGTATTCGTGGAGAGAATTGTAACATGATAGTTTCTGAGTGGTTTATATGAAGGAGATCTTTAGAGCTTCCCTGGTCGGCTCTTTGAAGATTTGTGAAGGTTGGAGACGAGAATTGTAGCCGAGTGGTAGAGAATCTTGAGTCTGAAACGAAAATAGCTTTGCAGAGCATCCTGGCCGTGAGATTTGCTACAAGCTTCAGCAATGCCGGAAAACCACTCCTGAGGTCGCTGTTGTAACCTGTACAGACTCGTGTCATCGGACCTGTTCCACATCAACAGATTAATTTTAAGCGGAAGAAAACAAAATGTTGTCTTGATTTCGAAAACAATTGTGTCAAGGCCTAGCCGATGAAGTGTATACAGGCTGGTGGTTCGTGCCTGTGCTTTATACCCGCTGGGAATATGTTGGCTTCCAACTTCTTCTTGCAGTTCTCTCAGAGCTGGTAATCCGACATCGAACGTTCTCATCACAAATACCCAGTGGTCTTCCTTGGATAGCTGTTATGGACCGATCCATGGGATAAATACTGTGAAAAATCAGTGCCCGTGTGATATTGGTAGTTGAGGAAGGATTGCTCTGTCCTCGGTGGATGCCCATGTCGATTGCATGAGCAACACATATGTAGGTCAAAGTCCATATATTTGACTTCGATGGCCCCATAAGGGCGTAGACTGCCGGAGGATAGACAGCCTGCAAGCTTGCAGTATTCGTTTGTCCAAGGACTTCTTGTGCAACGGAGGTTACAACTTTGTACAATCGAGTGGGGAAAACTCGCCATGAATGCCTCCAGCCCTCAATGAGGCGGCAAAAGCGAACACGATGAAAACATGGGATACTGCAGTAGAAAGGGACATCGGTGTCTACGAGTTCGTGGTGACCTCTCCGTTGTATGAGAACGATGTCAGATTTGCTGGCCAACCTGTAGCATTAACTTCCTTGTCGTCGCTTGTCTACGTTCAACGAAAGTCGTCCAAGATCGTGCGCGACGAGACGTGCATCATTATCGAAAGATGCGTCTCCATCGATATTATTGAGTACTTCTCGAGGCCGCTTATTCTTGCTCGACAGTGATGGTTAAGCCTAACCAGACTAAGCTGCAGGTCCAGCACTCGTGGGGCCTGAAAACGAAGTTTGTGGTTCCTCAGATAACTCGAAATCCCCTTGGGATCCAGTTAATAGGTCCACTGAAAGCAAATTGGCAGCAAAGATCTCTTCGAGCTAGCGTATACGTGCTTTTGCTTGCACAATTGCGCTGTAGTGATTATCGTAAGTGTCTGCACCCTGGTGGGGACGAAACAAGCTCAATGGCAGCTTCGCACAACCAGCTTGACTTACTTTCGAGGTATCATTTTGACACCATAGCAGGCATCAGCATCGATACATTGGACTGCAGCCTTTGAGCAGTTTTCAAAAGACAACGCTCCACCATCACACCTGATTCGGCGTGCTCGGCATTTCTGACAAGCTACTCTGACCTTCGCAGAAGCGGGCAACTGTGTGGATGTCATCTCGCCATTGGGGATGTTCAAACATCTTTATAACACATCATGCTCGAACATCGAACAACAGGTGCATCGATCTGTCCATATATCGCAATCAGAATGATATCTGCATCTTGCGGCATAATGTGCAAGAACGAAGCCGTTTGTCGTGGAGAAGCTGGTATCCTGACCACAAATGAGGGACTACATTACGCCAAGGCGCAATTTGAGATTGGAGGGCAGATTTTCCGAAATCAACTAAAGTCGCTACGAATCATGCTTCTTGGCACTTCGATGTCTTATGCTTGATCGCTATAAACCCATACATGCCGTACGATATACCACATATAGTAGATTGCTTAGCGGATTTTTACAAAACCGGGTCAGGAGAGCTGCATTTAGGACACGGTCATTGGAACCACGAACTATACTGAGGTGTCTTGTTACAGCTGGCAATGTACACTCCGCACAGGCCGCCCCAGCGCCTATTTATCAGTTCTCCCCGCCTTTGCGCCTAGCTTTCGTATTCCTTTCAAATTTCCCACCTGTCCATCTATTATCTGTTATCTATCGAAGTGAAACCCAGGAAATCTAGGTCGCTCGTGAAGCACAATGACTATGAATCCTTTTGCCTGTAACAATCCAAAAGCAGCCAGTGTAAAGTCAGAACACCATCCCGCTGTCGGCTCATATCATTTTCTGCGTGCCAG
>JAPDRQ010000277.1:0-33338 GCA_030247915.1 Neophaeococcomyces mojaviensis | reverse complement strand
GACGACTTCCAGAGGTGTTTGATGAACAGTCAATCTGGTGGACTACTCGAACGAGTCTGGCCTCGACGTTATCTTTGGCAGCATATTGGCCATTTGTGTCCAAGGTCTGATATCTTTGATCTCTCATTGGCGCTGCTCTATCAAGATCGTACTTTTTGACCCGCGGATCTGCTCCTGTTTCCCAATCTGGCTCCAAGTTGTGTCCCCGGAGAAAGTCAACTAACGTCATATCGCTGGGGTTCAACAACGATTCAGGTGGTTGATTGTATTGTATATAGACAGTCGCTTCGCCTCCGGAACCTCGCTGCTCCCTATCCTGCCTTACCACATCGAAAGGCACTCTCCCAAAATTCCGAAAGGAAATAACAAGTCAAGATGTATAACCCAATGCTGCTGTTCAAGGCCCCTGAGGTCAACCCGATCAACCACAAGGCACGATCGATTCCCGGCCTCAACCCCATCAATATGTACGGCAGAGTATGGTTCTTCTCGTGGTTTGGCTTTCTCATCGCCTTCTGGTCCTGGTATGCCTTTCCACCACTTCTTACCGTCACTATCTCGAAAGACCTTAAAATGACCAACACCGATGTCCTCAACTCCAATATCGTTTCACTTGTCGCCACTCTCTTCGTTCGATTGGTTGCGGGACCAGCTTGTGATTTGATCGGTCCCAGACTGACCTTCGTTGGCTGCCTCTTGGTTGGAGCCATCCCGACTTTCCTTGCTGGTACAGCATACAGTATTGGACAGCTGATGGCAGTTCGATTTTTCGTCGGTATCCTAGGTGGCAGTTTTGTCCCTTGCCAAGTATGGTCCACCGGCTTTTTCGACAAGAACATCGTTGGAACGTCCAACGCTTTCGTTGCTGGTTTCGGTAATGCCGGTGGTGGTATTACGTACTTCTTGATGCCTGCAATCTTCGACTCTCTCGTCCACCGGCAACACCTGACAGCACACACAGCATGGCGGGTTGCCTTCATTGTTCCCGGTATTTGCATTTGCGCCGTCGCAGTTGCCATGTTACTCCTCTGCGATGATACACCGACCGGAAAATGGGCGGACCGACATCTAGCCGCTCAGCAGAACCTTGCGGCTCATGGCATCCGAGAATCTATTGTCGATGCTCCAACTGGTATCCTCGCCAACGAGAAGAACACTGCTGCTTCTTCTCGATCCGGTTCGACCAGCCCGGCTCCTGTTGGCGAGAAAGTCTTCGAAGCAGGTGACCGCCGTCCCTCCAAATATGCTGATCATGAAGCTCAAATGCCCGAACAAGCTATGCTTGAAACTGCACGGGGTGAGGTTATTGTCAAGCCATCGTGGAAGGAAATGCTCAAGATCTTCATCTCACCTCAAACTCTTGTTTGCGCTGTCGGCTACTTCAACTCTTTCGGTGCTGAACTTGCTATCAACTCCATTCTCGGGAAGTACTACTTGCATCAATTCCCGAAGATGGGCCAAACATCAACTGGAAAGTGGGCTGCCATGTTCGGTCTTCTCAACGTCGCCTTCCGACCTGCTGGTGGTCTCATCGCTGACTGGCTGTACCAGAAGACCGGTTCAGTCTGGTCCAAACGAATCTGGCTTACCACCCTTGCTGTCATTACTGGTGTTTTCCTCGTCATCATTGGTGTCCTCGACCCCAAGGACCAGTCGACGCTCTTTGGTCTCATTGCAGGTATGGCTTTCTTCCTAGAGGCTGGTAACGGTGCCAACTTCGCCTACGTACCACATGTTTACCCACAAGCCAATGGTATCGTGTCCGGATTTACTGGTGCTTGTGGTAACCTTGGTGAGTTTCCCGATTCTGTTAAATTGAAGCTCTTGCTAACAGGTGACAGGTGGTATTGTTTATGCCATCGTCTTCCGATATCATGGAACAAACTATGCCAATGCCATCTGGATCATCGGTGTGATGTCTATTGCCATGAACTTGGCTGTTTGTTGGGTTAAGCCATTCCCGAAGGGACAAATTGGTGGTCACTGATTACTTTCGAAAATTTGATTTTGGCAATGAGTTGGTGTTCACCTAGTAAGGTGTTGTACGAGATAGATCTGATGATGTATGATTTTGTAGATGGATACCCTTTGAAATGAAATCATTAATAACTACGATTTGAGAATTAGTATGTTACCTGTGGCATGATATGTGCGTGACAGTATTGAACACACTATCGCCACGATGTTCAGTCGATATCGCACTTGACACAGACGTGGTTAAACACTATCTCTTGGCTTGATCACTGTTCGAGTGTGCATGAACTCGGTGACTTCACATTCCATTAGCGATGACTTCGTGCTCTCCACAACACTGCTGGGGTCTCTACCATCGAGACTTGATCTTTCTGCATGTTATACCAGTATTGTATCAAAATTCCAGAAGAGTGTCCCATCCTACGTTGTTGGATGCTCTGTACTGGTCGCTGCTATATAGTTAACATTCCTTATCTACTTGCAATTAGTGCTTGCCTTTAACAGTCTTGACGCACCTTAGTGCTTCTGTTCCGCTTGCTGCTATAGCTCCTTGCCTTCCGATAACGGTGGAGTTTGAGATATGACACTCCCGCTTCTGCCCTGCAACGCATACCTAAACCCTCCAGGAATGATATTTTGAAAAATTTCCGGCTGTGTTTCATGTTCTTTACTCTGCCTGTCAACGTTACATTATCGTTTGTAGAAGCGCTGTAGAGCTGACAGAAGCCACAGAATAACATGATGAATAAGTAGTAACTTGGTATATCGGACACTTACCCTCCGACAAACGAGATGATTAAAGCGAGAGTTGAAGTTGAAAGAATATAAGACTTTCTACAGGAGTCTTTTCGACGTTTCTTATCCACTGGAGACGTCTTCCCAAACCAAATAACGCTCCGTTGCAGTATCCGGGAACCATTGGAAGAAAGAGCGCTAAAAGGATGCCGCACACAGATTCGAGGGCAGTCTAGCATGCTAGCATGGAGGTGATGAAGAGAAAGAGAACAAGACTTGAGAAGTGTGCATGCTTGATGTTCAAGAAATGGGTGCGCAGAGCTTTGGTCTTGGATGTCCGGGTAACACGTTGTTGCTCGAGAAGAGCGTCATGTCACATCATGAAATGGAAAAGATGCCACCGGCACAACTGGCACAACTTCATACCTTCTAGGTTTTTATGGCGGATGCAATCACCTTCCGCACCTGTTTCTGTGTCCGTGCCTCAAACATGTTCTCGGCGGCTTCTAGAATCCGTAAATTTCTGGGACGCACTCTTGCAAGACAGACGGAAGTAATGCCAGCATAAAGAGGACCAAGACAGCGGAAGTCCTGAAGCAGTGACAGTCCGAGTGAGCCTATTCCGACACGAGTAGGGAGATGTTTAGCACACAAACGAAGCATAGTATCCAATGAGCCTGAAGATGATCTTATTCTCCTGGCCACCGGTAGTAAATACCAATCATATTGATAGGGTGTGTTTCTGCGATGTAAATTGGTTAGGGGAGCCTCATTGAGCTGTATTCCATCGATTGTTTCTTGCTCCGAACAAGAAGGCCTGCCAAGATGAGTAAAAACTGCATCGACCTCATTTCTGTTTACACTCTAGGGCGATGCCGCTCTATCTCAACCCCGACTCACCTTCATGGGCCAGCTTCACCCGACGCTCACCGTGAAGGCTCTCTAGAAAATCTGTAATATCTGCGCGAAAACGGCGGGACAGAAAGTACCTTGGCAAAGCCCTGTTGCGCTCCCGCTTCCAATAAAGTACCTCGCTTTGGAGTAGTTGCCTTATCACAATTGTGAGTTCTCCCACCTCACACCCTTACTATTTCCCATGAGAAGGAGGGTTAGAATTCATATCGCAGTCTATAGTTCATTAAGATCTTTTTCTAAATAGCTCTGCTGTGGTCTAACATGATATCGTAGCCGAAGCTTACTGCATGTCACGACTGCATGTACTAGGCAGGCTAGTTAGCCGTAAAGCGCTAGCACTTCTAACATCAGCCTTACTTGTCTTTTCATTCATCGTCCGCATCTCTCAGGCGTTCATCATTCGAATTACGAGACTAGGGGACAGTTATCGATCTGCAGGCACCGGTCACAATTATGAAGCCACGACTTTCATCGGTTCATCAGCAATTCTTGGCGATGTTCATTGCCACATCCATCTTCTCCAGAACCAATACCATTGCTCAGACTGCATGAGGGTTATGTCTAACTCGGAATTAGTTCAAGTTACCCAAAGCCATATTCCATCTACACACAGTCTACTTCAGCACCACAGCATCTTCCTAGGAACGCCAGGTGAGGCTTATACTGTCGAAAATGCAATGCCATTCCTGTATCCATGGTATGGACACGAACTTTGCATGTGTGAGATTTATAGACTCGATCAGTTCACAGTGCTATTCTCTGCGAGACCGAAGCAGAGGCTTCGACTCACAATTACCATTCGGACGAAAAAGGGGTCCTTCTTCTGGCACAATAAAAAGGTAGGTCACTTCATCATGACTACGAGAACTTCACTCGAGAACTTTCCCTCTAGCCTCACCACGCATATTGAAGCATACTTGCGAAGCATAATACGTCCCAAACAAGACTCTCACCACCAAATTGTCTTGGATGCAGGTTACACATTCCATGCGCAGGAGATCATCTCTAAGGAGTCTACCAACCTAACAAAGTTATCCATAAACTTTTTACCCTACTTCCACAAACTCACGAATGAGCCTGTCTATTATGGATGCCCGTGGTATCCTGAAGGCGAGCTTGATCTCAGGCCTCGATACAACTTCAGGCAAAGCAACCACTTTTTTGCTTTCTTGAGGCCCAGGTGGGTGCTTATGGTCCGATTCAGCCCGATGCAACCATATCTTGATGCACAATTCTACCTGATGAAAGCTATGCGTACGCTTAGCCTTACCAGCAAAGCCGGTATCGCGAAGTTCCTTGGTGTTGTTCGGGATGATGACGATATGATCACTGGATTTCTTATCGAGTTGCCAGTGAAAGGGAGACTACGCGACGTTATGGAGGCTGCCAGCGGCGCTGGCACACCAATCAGTAAAGAGCGACGTGAAAAATGGTGCAGACAGATCATACGAACTATTGCAGAAGTCCACCATCATGGCTTTGTCATAGGATCCCTCCATCATGTCAGAGACTGTGGTATCGGTATTGACGGCAAAGATGATGCTATTCTATATGACAGACTCGGAACAACAGTCGAACCTATACAAATGGCAGGAGGTGCCATCTCAGCTGAACTTGGCTGGCCAGCTAAGCCAGTAAAATCTGCCATTATTGAGCCACAGACGGATATCTACCAGCTCGGATTGTTGCTTTGGCGCATCATGGGAGACAAGGTGCACGGTAATATCCTTGAATTTTGTAAAGTCGCCAACTGTACCACGCGCAAAGACGCACGTTGTAACGAGCCACATACGAATCCAGTAGAGCTTCCAATGCAAGATGACTACTGCCCAAAATACCTTAGAGACATCATCATTGCATGTCGCACACCTGAGCAAAAAGCAAGGCCTTCAGCTCATGAACTGAGCTGCATGCTTCCGATGGCCGATAATGCAAAGTATACACAACTTTCAACAGCCGCAATGTATATGGAGCGACCGGAGGACTATCAAATTGTTCATTCCAGTCCCCAAGTTGATTGTGATGTTTGTGATAAAGACGCAAACCGTCACCACTTCCATTGTGGTATTTGTGATAGCGGTGACTGGGATATTTGCAGTTCTTGCTTCACTGAAGGCGCTCATTGTAAAGATATTGACCATGTCTTGCAGGAACGCAAAACATTGTACTGCCCAGATAAAATTTTCGCATACGACAAGGTTTCTGGTGAGAGGAAGATTGTCATGTCAGAATCATGAACCTGATGGAATGTGTACTATGAAGCAAAGATCTTCCACAGAACGATATTTCGGTGTTACACACGCTGACAGGCTCACCTTATGAAGATAAGGTCGAGGCTGGTGAAAGAAGACGGAGGGGCGAGGGAGAAGGAGGGTGACTTTAAAAGCGGTAGCACGACGGTGAGGGGAGTGGTGAGTGTGATACAGATTTTACTTCTCTGATTTGCATGCTTAATTACGGTGCGGTGGAGCGGAAAGACGCAGCATCAACGAATCCCTTAAACTTTGTAGCTCTTCCTCAACGTTTAACCCCAAATAATTGCGAAGTCCAAGAATCCAAGCTACTTGTTCGCCCGGCGCAATGTGCACTCACGTTCTGGCTTTCGGGCTATGATTTTCAGCTGTTGTGGCTACCGGAATGAGCTATTCACGTCGTGCCGATGTGTGAGTCACAATAAATCTTGACCTGAAGAAACGTAGACAAAGGACGTGGGAACTGTATTGCCGCTGCAAGCTATCTCTGGACAGCATCAGTTGCAATATCACCGAGTGGTGCACGGGAAATCCGAAACCAAGGGAAGTTGTTTTGATTTCCATAAATAATTGCCAGTCATCTAAGGGCTGCAAGGTTTAACCCACCAGACTCTCAGCAACCAGATCACTCGCAAACGTTTCAAATGATGTTCGTACCAGTCCGTGTTGCGGCTTGTCATGTGTCGCCAATCTTCCTTGCTGCGAAGGCCACGACCGAGAAGGCTATGTCGTTGATCAACGAAGCAGTACGCAACAAAGCCAACCTGGTGGTCTTTCCTGAAACCTATATCTCAGCATTTCCTGTCTGGAGCTCGCTCCGTCCACCAACTGAGAACCATGATCTCTTCAAACGGATGGTAGCAGAATCAGTATACGCGGATGGGGAAGAAATAAGTTGCATTCGCTCCCTTGCCCGGCAAACCAAAACCATGGTTAGTATCGGAGTCTCAGAGAAGATTCGTTCGAGCAGTGCAACGCTATACAATTCCAACCTGATCATTGGTCAAGATGGAGAAGTTTTGGTTCATCACAGGAAACTTATGCCAACGTTCTTCGAAAAGCTCACGTGGAGTCCTGGTGACGGACACGGGTTGCGTGTTGCAATAACGCCTTTTGGCAAGATAGGCAATCTGATTTGCGGAGAAAACACAAACCCTTTGGCACGATATTCTCTCATGGCACAAGGTGAACAGATACATATTTCGACCTGGCCAGCGGTTTGGCCTACAAGGCTTTCCAAGCGAACCCCAGAAGATTCAACCAACGGTTTCGAGCGCCAGGTAAGTCCTCCGAGCGCACCACGAACTGCAAAAGAAGCGGCAAACTACGACAATGTGGCTGCCAATCGAACGCGAGCAGCCGCACATTGTTTCGAAGCCAAATGTTTCGGAGTGCTATGTAGCGGAGTTTTGGATGCGCGTGCGATTGAAATCATGAGTTCTGACTGCAGCAACGGTGCTGCGGTGAAGACGGCGCTGCAAGAGTCGCAAAGAGGAGCGACAATGTTTCTCGACCCGACTGGTACGCTCCTGACTGGCTTTACGATCAACGATACAACGGGTGCTCAAGAGCCGACAGAGGTACTACAGCACGAAGAGGGAATATTGTATGCGGACCTGGATGTGAGCGAATGCGTTGAAGGAAAGCAGTACCATGACGTTGTGGGCGGATATCAGAGGCTGGATGTGTTCGAGCTCAAGGTCAATCGCTCCCGTAGGGAACCTGCAACATTCGTGGACTCGGGCCCGGAGTTACCCACCAGCTACGTGAAAAGGGATATGAGTAGCTCTGCTGAGGAACACTAGAGCTGTGGCAACTACGTAGAGGCAAGGTGATTGGATATGGAAGCTGTTGTTTGGTGGGTTGAATTGTGACAATCCGATTATTCAATTGTCGCGTCAGAAGCTATTAAGGTACGAAACAGGATTTGGCGGTTGCTTTGTTACCAGAGATCATTACAATAGGCATTCGTACAGACATACTAGCCGTTTAGAGTGGGTTGCAAATTTGTGTACAAAGCGCACATGAAAACAGAAATTTGAATTCATGACTACCCGGTACGAGACCCAGTACAACCGCCCGCCAATACCGCGCTTGTATAGTCGTTGTAGTCAGGACCTGACTGCGTTGTGTACACATCATTGAACGTTGTACATTGACCGGTGCTCGCTTGGAAGGTGGCAGCTTCACACAGAAGAGCATTATCGCATCGCTGCACGCAATTCGCAAATGAGGTCTCAGTGGTCACGACAGTATTGCTGGAGGCGCTGAATTCAGTGCTGTCTTCGACCTCATACTGGCAGCCGCAGGACCCGTTACCAGGAACATCGGTGGGGGTTGGTGTAGCAGAAGTTGTCGTCGCGGCTGATGTGGTGGTGGTCGTTTTCGTTGTCGGTATGATTATTATGGTCGACGCGGGTAATGTTGTTGAGGTTGCGAAGGGAGTGTTAGAGGAGGTCTGAGAAGGTTAGCGTGTGGCACAACTGAAATGACACACAGTAAGGACATACAGTCGTCGCGAAGCTGGTCGTTGTGGTGGTCAAAGACGAGGCCGTTGAGGATGAAGTTGTTGAAGACGTAGTCTCGGATGAGGTTGTCGCAGTTTGCAAAATGGAGGTGGTAGATACGATGGAGGGGATAAAGCTATAAAACTTGAAACCTGAACGCTCGCTATTACTGGTTGACGGTGTTTCTGATGCACTGCTAGAGCTCTTTGTATTCCATTGAGCCCTTGCAGTGGATACGAAGCTCGAAGAAACTATGCTCCTGGATTTCAAAGCCGTCTAGCCGTCCAGGGCTACAGTACTTGACACTTGACTGGACGGATCCCAGTCAGACCAGGTTTGGTCCGTAGAGGTTGTTTTCGTTGTGCTGGGGTTCGAGGATGAGCTGGTTCATGAATCCCAAGCAGGATCAGTCGGTGAAGAAGGAACAAGTTTGTCTGCGAATTTGGAGGATGAAGTACCCTGTGACCATTGAGACCATGCCGCTGCGTCGGGGGTGAATGAAGGATCTGGCAGCCACGTGGCAACACCGTAGCTTGTAGACACGACAACTTGGCAGACTGGTATTGATCTAGCTTCAAGCTGAGCGAGGCTGGTGGTGATCCAGGACCATGTGCCACGATCCGGAAACCCTTCTGACGAGAAAACGAATATGTCTAGAGGAGAGCCATCCTTTGGGTATCTCCCTGCAATTAAAAAAAGAACAATCACTTACCTTACGTATCATAAAGTGATGCATTTGGACAACCAATCTGAACGAAAAAGTATCAAAGAAAGATGAACGTACGTGACAGTGCATCTTTGATCGACAAGTTTGCTGAGCGCAAAGGGCTGGAGGAGACGGAAAAACAACATTATGGCTGTAGTAGAGCTCAAACTCCTACCTGAAGCACTGTTGGGTTAAGAGAGACTCTATAACCATGCTTGGTATGTCGGTTCACAATGAGGTATTTCCAAGAGCGTGGTGATGTTGACACGATGGCCACTATGCAGCTTAGGCTGGTTCTAGCGGCTAAGTTTGTTGTGTGCTTACATAGAGCAGGTCTCGAACGTGCCTTGATTGAGCGTAAAGAAGATAACCGAGAGCATACTGTGGGCGCGATCGGTTGAAAAGGAGATGAGTCCTCTGAGAGGGGGTCGAAGGAGAACAAGGCATTGTTTCCTGCTGCTGCACAGCGAGCTGAAGGAGTATCAAGCTAACGAATGGTTTCCACTTGATGCAACAACCTTTCGTCTTTGATCTTGAGTCTTCAGCTGGCAACGACTAGCTTTATGACTTGTTCAATGACTTATTCAATGAAACGTTCGGCCTACATTATTGCTTAGCACTCGAGTAAGTAGACTTTTCTACCTGTTTTCATGTCCGACCGATAATTTCAATGGTTAATCTGTTGACGCTCTGACTGGAACCTGCTCCTGGCAACACACCTACAAATCGCTCCATTGTTGCCTAGTTCGGCATCGTGTCAATATGCCAAGCCAATGCCTGTTAAGTTCCAGATTGACATCAGATGAAATAAGGTTGTATTATGTTACACCACTTCATTTCTGGTACATCCATAACTGTCGGATGTACTCAGCGAGGGTGCCGAGGCGAGTGTCACGCAGACAGCCAAAACTACCGCTCCAGTAAAGCTCCAAGTACCTGGTTTTGACAGTGCACGGGATCACCAAAATTGACATTCGGCAAATATCAGCCTTCCCGACACAGGTGATACAATGCCTTCTTCACAAATCGCTTGTATCAGAAGCACTGCCTATCACCAAACAGCAAATATTGCAGTTCCCGCTGTCCCCAGCTCGATATGGTTAGGCTCCTCTCGCTCACCTTTAGCCGACCAAATTCAGTTTAGGCATGTTTCAGGTTGTCCAATCCGATTTTCAAGCGCTTCAACGTTTGGGAAAGTGCAACTCGCTTGGCGATCTCGCTTGAGCGTACCAAACACAGACTGATGCATGAGCTGCTTCACGGGAGATTTTCATGTGTTGTGCCTTCCCAAAGGCTAAGGAAAACTGGAGACCGGTGTTCGGCTTTGTTGATCTGACAGCAGCTGTGTGAACCTTCCTAGGTATCTTAACGTTCAAACGGTCGGACATGGCATTGTTGTTGTTTGATGTCGTTCCATCGCTGTAAATGAGATTGTGTCGAGAAACTTGGAAAACATAACATTGATGAATTCAAAGAGGTATAAGTTGGCAACGATATGTTTCCAAGATATTCAATACTCAGAACAAAGCGTCCTCCCCAGCTGATTGGCGCCATCCCTAAGAACCGTTTGGCCGATCTACTTTTTTGGTTTTTTGGGCAGGCTATTAAATATGATCGCAACAGTCTTCTTCGTTCTTTTCGGTCTGGCCTCCGCCCGCTTCGGCCAAGAGAACATCCCTATCGCCGCCATCCGGCAAGTCAAGGGCGGAGCTCCTGGCGTCGCTGACACCATCGCAGGTGAAGCAATCAGTGACCTCCTTGCTGGCGCTAACGCTTGCGCCAAACTTCAACGCGGAGATCAGATCCTAGCTGAGCTGGGTGAAGGTGTAGATGCAGTTGCTGCTGCGATCGGGATGGTTGCCGCCGAGAAGAACTTCAATCCGTTCACACAGAACGTGCCAACAATCTGCAGCGATGCAAATTTGCCGGTGAATGTCTTATTACGAGGGTAAGCCTGTGTTATCAGTATCGGAATGTGCTGACCTAGTCTGTAGGATTACACCACTGGTCGACCCCGCTGTTGTCGGAGCTGACGTGGCGAACGTGTTGTCTGAAAAAACGAAAACCCTTCCTCTGAATGCTGATGGCAAGTCTGTGGCTGACCTGCTTGCCGAAAACGGATTCACGAACTTCACAACTCAAGTTGCTACAGGTAGTGGCAGCAGCTCAACATTGTCAAATGGAGATAGTGTTACTAAAACCAATGTGACAAGCAATGCAGGATCGTGCAGCAACAACAGTGCTGGAAATAATAACAGCAACACCCAGGATGGTGTAAGCAGCAATGCCACCATGATCGGAAATGCCGGAGGCTCCGGTGTGGACTTTGGCACTTGTGACCCGACAATGAGCTTTGAAGGTGGTCGAAATGGTCGTCCTGGTAAGAAAACAGCTCTAACAGCCGACAGTCGTTAATGTTCACAGCAACCGAGTTTACTTTCCAGTCAAATGATCCTGCGATAGTTGCAAGGCAACAAGAAGCTCTCAACCCAAGTATGTCATTTGTACCCTCGAGCAGATGTGTGCCTAACATTGCCTCTAGACATTATCACGAACAGAATTTGTGACGATCTCGTGAATATCTGCGGCGCAAACAAGAATGCCGTTTTGGTCTGCGCCGATGCCAAAGCTCAAGTTCAAGCGTTGGGCACTAGAGATCAGAGCACAGCTGATGCTTGGAACAAGTTGATTGCTGGGGATTTAAAGACGAGAAGACTGGTCCGGAGAAGGAGATCCGCTTGAAGTGCAGCTCCTGGAGAATTGGCGGAACTGAACTTGGTTTTGTGGGCTTTTCGGGATGAGAGGAAATGTGTCATTGGCGATGCTCGATATGTAGCAATTCTTGCGCCAAGTTGTTCGCCTCACGCCCGTTGTTTACCCTTCTACTAACATTGCCGTGGGAACTTCGTTCAAGACTCCTACTTCTTCTTTTGTCTCCACATAACGGTTCAAAATACAATATTTTCCTGTCTGAATGCGCAAAATGTCCGTGCGTCTCTTCGTCTTTGTCACCGAACTTCGTTTTCTTGTTTCTTCGCGTATCCAGTCAGAGACATGCTCCCGCGTGCTTGGGTAGAAGGGGATTGAGTCACGGTCCCTGTTGAAGCCAAATAGGTCTTTAGAAATTTCTGCAAGTCACGACTGCGTGCTTCCCATGCTGTTATATGTTGATTCCGCAGTTTTGAACAGGGAGCAACCATACAATTATGCAAACGAAGTGATGTGAGTCATTGTTATCTCAAAGTCTGCTCAAGTAGGTCAACATGGGCTAGGCGGTATCAATCAAGTGCGAGAGTGTTTAGTGGTGTGAAAACAAGTATCTTGCTATGGGAGTAGCCAGACGGCCTAGCGATCAGGGAGGGTAAATTGGAAGAACCGTTCAATCGTAGTGCAATAGGTTCGAGGTCAGGTTGATTTTGTTGTGGACGGAATTCAAATTGTAGAAAATGCAGAAAAGTTCGCCAGCGGTGTGATGATACGGCAGCAAAGTAAAAGCGCAAGTGCAAGCGGAGCTTGAAGAAGGCATGATCGTCACACTCCAGGCCCAGACTTTTCCATGCAGGATGAGAGGAGCTCTGTTACGAGCATTGCCCCGCCGAATGGCCTAGTGCAAGGCACTTACATGCACAAAGATAGCTCTTCTAGATACTAGCCTAGGGACCCTCTCACGACCAAGCTCGTTTCCAGACGCATGACGGTTGTTTATGCGAGCCGCGAAGGACACCATGATGGTTCCATGGCTCGATCCGTCCCATTATCGTATTCATTCGTCTAGTCGATCTAATACAGATGAATCTTCAAAATGCTGACGACCAAAGCTCTCGTACTTCAAAGCATGGCTCTCGTGGCTGTCGCATAGTCAGTCATCATGAGATGAAAAGCTCAGCGAAGGATCAGTTACTTCAGGAGTCCCTCTTGCCGACTGACTTTATATGCGGTATATGAAATAGGGACGATTGAGGCGTTCATCCCATTTCAAAAGGATGCCATCGACAAGTATGGCTCTCCGGATCGGAGAGTGTTCCAACTTCGAATCACCGACAGTCCCGAACTAATGCGGCGCATGCCTTGTCTACGATCTAGCTAGACCACAAGCGATTGGTACAGGGCAACCAAAATTAGTACACTGTCTTCGTAACCTCTGGCAGGGACTTAAATAATGAGCTCAAAGTCGTGGAATGGGAGCGTACAATATGCGAGACACAGAAGCAACTAAAGATGATGTGGATGAATGCGTACAAAGAACGATCCACCTTCTGCGATCAAGATATCATGACAAGGCCTGCAACCTGGTCCTTTCAATACTCCACCATACCATAGTTTCTTTGAGCAGGATGCACACAGGGAGGTCTTAAGCTTCACTGAAGTGAAACAAAACCCACGAAGTTACGACCAACTCAGTCAACATGACCAAATGCAACGAGATCGTCCGCAGCATCATCCTACTGCTGCGGAACTTGTTCATGACTCGCTTGGTGCAACAGGCTGTTTCCCCCAAACCTACTGGCATGAAAAGGCTCTAGGGTAGCTTACGGTTTTGCCCTTGTTTAGAGTACAGCCCGATATGCGGAAAAGGTCAATCGACGAGACATACTTGAATACTCTACCCGCAAGGGTGTCTCGCAGAACCAACAGAGGCAAAATCAAATAATCTTTGGCTTTAAGTCGGAACGAAATGACAATGGTTACAAGGAATCCGAAGGTCTAAGCGAGATTGAGATGCGAAACCGACGAGATCGTTGCCAGTAGGGAATTTTGTCACATATCACCAAGCACAGAAAGACCTGAAAGCTTGGATATTTGCGGGCATATATCTGAGGAGTGCTTAGGCCATATCCATTACTGAATGGGTTCTCCCCGAAGAGGTCACTTAGTAACACCATTAAATAGCAAATGGTACTATCCAAGTACTGAAGTTGCTACAAATCGTCTAGCTCTGTGCCGACACAAGGAAATTTACGGACCGGACATGGATACCTTCTGGCTGAAAGATTCGCCGGTGCCAGCCCTGAAACAGGAGCCAAGATGATTCGTGCCACAATGCTAATTTTTAGAAGATATGTACACTTGCCTCAGTAAGCAGGCTAGTTTGGTGGGACAGAGCAAGACAGTTGTGAAGGTATGGATTAGACCTTGCTTACCACTTTCAGAACATTACTAACAATTGTAACTGAAGCGGCGCCTTAACTAGAGCCGTTGCCAATCCAGTCTTGGCTCATTATTCCTCGGTAGTTGTTTCTGAGTACAATCAGGCCCCAACGTTATTATCCGGGAAAGACAGACATAAGCCTTCCGCTTGCCCTTAGGTAGACACCCCTCAACCCATTCGCCGCCAGCTAATATGGTTTTGGATGTACATCCGATGTTACAACGTGATTAGCAAGAGATGTGACTGGATGAAGACACAAATCCTTATCATCTGCGGTTACTCACTCTTATCAGTGTGCAGGAACAGTGCCACTGGATAATCCTGAAAACGTCTATTTCCCTTTGGGCGCAAGTCCGGTCTTGGCTTGCTTGGCATGATGCGATCATTTCGACCACATCTTCGAGACAAACTCCTTCCAGAACCTTTCTTGGTGTCCGTTGTCATGCAGGCGAGGTGTCAATAAGGGTAATGAAACGGACAAGCTGCGGGCGACCGGAAATTTGAATACGAGTTTAGCCAAAATACTTTCTCGATCTCGCAAGAATTGGCTTGGCATGTCAGCCAAGCTGCCATTCCCAGACCGCCAAGAGATAGTGGCTTGGATTGGTACAAATTTCTTCGGCCACTCCTTCCCCAGTCTTCGCGTGCTATGTATGGAGCTCCACATCCACACATCTGGGGAACATGCTATATGTGGTATTAGGGTAGGCAGCGGATGGCTGTCTAGATCCGTCCGCAGCACGTGTGACGAACATGATTCTCTCGGGTTTATGGAGCTCGGCACTTGAATGCTTTAATCGCAGTCACGCTATAGAAAATCACTGACAGCCGCCTTTTTCACACTTGACTCTCTGTTCTTTACCTGTCTCTCGTCAGTTGCTTCTTTCTTATATCTCACGCATACCAGGCGCAAAATGGTCCGAGATAGTTCCTCCGGTTCGGAGGAGGAGAAAAAGATCGATACTACGTCAACCGTGCGTCGCGGCTCAGTTGTCGAGAGTCTTCATGAGTTACCAGATCCAGATGCTGGCAAAACACCAGAAGAGCGTGCCAAAATTGTGCGTCAGCTGCACTTTCTCTGTCTTCTTACTAACTTTCTGTGCAGGACAGGGCGTTGATGTGGAAAGTTGATCGATGGCTGATTCCCTGGCTTTGCTTGCTATATCTCTTGAGTTTCCTCGATCGTACCAACATCGGCAATGCACGTCTTGCGGGATTGGAAACAGACCTGAAAATGAAGGGACATGAGTACGTGCACGTGTTTCAATATTCTGAAATAGGACTGACTTCTTGCAGCTATAACAACACCTTGACAATCTTCTTCATCTCTTACGCTCTTTCTGAGCCTATTACCAATGTCCTCCTCAAACGGTTTACCCCGAGGTATTTCTTCACTGCCATCATCCTACTTTGGGGTTTGCAGATGACTCTTATGGGTCTTGTCCATAACTATGGAGGTCTGCTTGCCTGCCGGTGGTTCCTCGGCATTTTCGAGGCTGGACTATTTCCTGGTATGCCTCCCAGTTTCTAGCAAAACGCAAGGCTTACTCTCCACAGGCGTCAATTACTACCTTTCATGCTGGTACAAACGAAGCGAGCTTGGATTTAGAGCGGCCACCTTCTTCTCTGCCGCTGCTCTTGCCGGGTCTTTCGGTGGCCTACTAGCGGCAGCCATTTCTAACATGGACGGTATCGGTGGCAAGCCTGGTTGGGCGTGGATCTTTATCATTGAGGGTACGCCATCTGATTTTGCATATCGACCAAGCTAATCTGATTCAGGTCTTGCAACCATGTTCGTTGGTGCCTTCTGCTGGTGGATGGTCTTTGATTGGCCAGACACGGCCCGCTTTTTGACACCGGACGAGCGAATTCGTGTTCGCCGACGCCTCGCCGCAGACAACCAATCAAGCACCGCCGAAGAATACGACAAGAGACATATCATTGCTGCCATCAAAGATTGGAAATGCTGGGGGTAAGCATGCATCACGTCTTGTGCGCTTCGACTTGTGACTAATCATTCCTCTTCATACAGTTATGCGTTTATATACATGGGAACACTCTGCCCGCTATATGCATTCTCCTTGTTCCTGCCTACCATCATCGCCGGTATGGGGTATAAGGGAACCCATGCACAGCTGCTTTCCGTGCCTCCATACGCTGTGGCGGCTGTGCTCACCATTTTCGTTGGCTGGCTCGCCGATAGAACGAGACGCAGAGCCTTCTGCAATATGGCTACCGTCACCATTGGCATTATCGGCTTCTGTATGCTGCTCGCCAGCGCGAATCCCCACATCCAATACGCCGGCACCTTCCTAGGTGCCGCAGGCATCTATCCGGCAATTCCCAACTCACTTTCGTGGTGCTCGAATAACATCGAGGGCGTCTACAAGCGAGGTGTCATCATCGGCATTGTCGTTGGCTGGGGTAACTTGAACGGAGTGGTAAGTTTCACACAGCCATGTTTGAATATGGTCATGCTAACAACCATGCAGGTCAGCTCAAACATCTATTTGGTTCAGGAGAGACCTCGCTACTGGACTGGACATGGTACGGTGCTCGCATATCAGATTGTATGCTTGCTTGGCGGTACCATCTTCATGTATCTGATGCTGCGACGTGAGAACAAGCTCAGATTGAGCGGAAAGAGGGACAATATGCATGCAGGAAAGACTCCCGAGCAGATTTGGGTCGCTGGTGACAATAGGCCCGATTTCATCTACACGCTGTAAGCTCAGCAATGTTGTAGGTGTCGGGGTAGCGCATATCTACAACTTAAGTTAGCTGCTGCGGAAATCAAGAAATAGATTGGCATGCCCGTGTCTTCTCGAGTCCTGAAAACCTCTCAACATTATGCGTGCTCCTTTAAGGTAATCAAGCACTCGTGGCATCTGCCTTCAAATGCATGATGACGTTTCACTTGTCTGATGCATCCGGGTAAACCTCTCCTCCTTCTCAACAACGCTTTGCATGAAATGAACATGTCCCCTTTCTGCAACTTATGTCACAATCACGCTTGCTTTCAAGACTCGGTGTTCGATTAAGCACCAAGTCTTGTCTGCTTTCCCGAAACTCGCGCATCTCAGATCAGTGGTTCCGAAGTTTGTCTAGTAACCACTGCTCTTTCAAAGCTGCTTCTTCAGCACGCGCATACCAAACACCAGATATGCCTTCGAAGGAGTATAAATTGACTTTTCTCGGCGATATCATGCTGGGTCGCCTGATCGACCAAATGCTACCGACGCACGTCGACGAACCAGAAGAGGCCAGGCTTGCGGCCCACTTCCGACAATCTTACGCACATCTCCAGAACTATGATGCTACTTCCCCATGGGGCAATACACTGGATTTCCTTCACAAGTCAGACCTCGTTCTAGGCAATCTCGAGACAGCAGCAACAACACACAGCACAAAATGGCCGAACAAGGTCTTCAACTACCGGATGCACCCTGCCAATGTCGAATGTCTGAAAGCAGCGGGGATAGCGTATGTGAGCTTGGCAAACAACCATACCTTGGGCTTTTGCCGGGAAGGACTGTTTGAGACTGTAAAAACGATAGAAGATGCGAAAATCGCTCATGCTGGTGCAGGTCGAACGATTGAGGAGGCTGATCGACCTGCGGTGTTGCAACTGCCAGGCACGAAACGGCAAATTCATCTTTACTCCTTCTCTGACCATCCCGATGACTGGTCCAGAGTTCGCGAGTTCAATTCTCTAAGATATAATGAAGACTTCCGGTCCAGAATAAGGAGCATCCTCACCAGATCACACACAGGACTAGCCTCGAAGCCAGACCTCAAGGTCTTCTCCGTGCATTGGGGCCCGAATTACTCCTGGCGTCCAAGCGAAGACATCAAATCTCTTGCACGCTTCTTAATCGACAATTGTGGTGTTGACATCATTCATGGCCATTCATCACACCATGTCCAAGGCGTTGAGGTGTACAACGGGAAGCTGATCATCTACGGCTGTGGGGATTTTGTGGACGACTATGCCGTTAACGCTGAATACCGGAACGATCTGAGTGCTGCTTGGAATGTACACGTACATATGGAGGAGGACCAGCCAATCGAGATCTCCAAGCTCGAAGTCTTTCCAAACAGGATCAAGAAGTTTCAGGCTGAGCTGATCGACCAGAAGGATGTTGACCATAAATGGATCTGCAAGAAGTTTCGAGCTCTGTGTGCTGATTTAGGCACTGTCGTCGAGGAAGGGTTGGGAACTATTGGCCAAATCGTTGTCGATTTGAAGAAGCAGTCGTCGAACCGTTGACACGCTTGCGAACGCTCATCAACGCTACTTGGGTGAATAACTTGCTGAGAGCAACAAACGAGCTCTGTTGTTCGAGAAAGCCACTCCATGCAAGGTTGTGTCCAAAACCCATTGAAGCCGTTCTTTGTCATTTTGAGCCTCTGACAACACTGAGAGGAAGGAATGATATTAACGAATCGAACGAACCACACTACGGCACTTGTTGAACATGGCACGTCGCTCAACTGAGGGTGTTGACTGCAGTAGCAAACCCTGGTGGTGTCAATTTTGTGTTTGGTTCAGCCAATAGCGAAATGCTAATACAACATCGTCCGAATCTATGAAAAGTGACAAGATTTCAGGAGTCCTAAGACATGAAGCCGTTCACAAGATAGCATTATCACACTCACCACATCGAAACATTATCGCTTAGCCCAGCAGGACTTCGAATTGTCGGGAATACCTGAACGTTCAAGTAACGCTCGAATCTAGTGGTATTGACAGCTTCTCATTAGCTAGATTACGATGTACCTGCCAACTTGTTCGTGTGTTCTGAAGCCTGGATGGAGTCAGGTGCATGGGCGGATCTGTTTGGTCAATAGTATAGCCTTTCCTCCGGGAGCGTTAGTTGACACTCAGGTCGATAAGAGTTCCTAGCCGGACGAGGCGTGCATGGTGAGACACACGTTGAGGCGATGGCAAAGTTGAACCCGAAGACTGCTGCTTAGGGATTGGTGGGGTTTTCGAATGCTTCTCAGTCATCACTAGAGGTAGGTTGAACAAATGAAGAATATGCCTACTGTTAAGCTTCTCGTGTCAGTAGACTGCTCTCTGTGTCAGCAGTAGCACCAATCGATTCTGTAACAGCAGGAAGTTGGCGAAGGACTGTTTCAAAAATGCTTTGCTCGTAGTCAAACCATTGCTCTTGAGTGATGCAATATATACTCTCCCCGGCGCTTCCGCGCTCTTGACTCTTTCTTGAGAATCACATCTTGCTCTTCAATCCCTCCGCGTATTTCTTCAATTCATCCATATCGACCTTCTGCTGTGGCCACGCAATTCCCAGCCCCTCCTCTTGATTCGGCTTTGGTATATAATGGAAATGAACGTGCCCAACCTCCTGGTGTGCTAATTTGCCATTGTTTTGCAGAATATTGTAGTCGGCTATAGCACTCGCTGCAGCGATCTTCTTCGCGACTGGAATTGCTTCGGCAAGTTCGTCATCGGGAATATCTGTGAGTTTTTCGCCGTGGGTCTTTGGTATTACCAGCTGCAAATATGGGAGCAGATCAGCTTTTGTGCTTCACGTTTTGGTGAAGAGGTAATCGTACAGCATGGCCTTTAGCTAGAGGGTTGATATCGAGGAAGGCAAAGACCTTGGGTGAGTCGTAGAGTTTGAAAGATGGGATCTCGCCTGTGCAGTACGGGAAGTCAGCTATGGGCCTGTCCTTTTGTGGGCGGGGGGTGAAGGGTTTTGAGGAGTTGTATGTACCGTACCCTTGACGATTTTGCAGAAAATGCAGGAGGCCATTCTTGACATTTGTGATTTCGAAATTGGCGTCTAGGAGGAGGATAAATAGACTGTAGTGAAGACAGACATGTGCAAAATGAGCAACAGCTTGGAGATGGAAGATTGCGTCAATGCTGTTCTGCTGGCTCACCTGCAGCCGAGAACGGCAAAAAGAAAACATGCGGGGAAGGGAACCTGTTGCAGAGCTTTGAGGGGTCGGAAAGCGAAGATATGCTGCCTGAGGCACTAAATGCACGCCCTTTGGTACTTGCAGGGCGTAAAATTGTGGATAAAGGTTTGACGTTCGCCTAGCGTGTTAGGCGAGGTGGTAGACTTAAGTCAACCATGCCGGCTTCTCTCCTCGAGCATATACATTGTGCCTTAGAAGAGGTGCAAGCATCAAGCGATACGTGAAATCAGAAGGTACAACGGATGAATTGAGTGAAGAGAGGCAAGGCGTGAAGGTCCATCATCAGAGACGACGATTGAAAGATTACATATAAGTCGAGAAGTGGTCGAACATAGGATAGCAACTATGCCACTCCCTTCTAGTCCTCTATCCATCAATGGCGGCTGTCACTGCAAAGCCATCCGCTACAGAGTCAGCATTCCGGAAGAATCAAAGCGTCCAATCCATCCAACACTGAAAGACACGAAGTCAGAGTCCTGCCGCCAACCGTACATCGGTATCTGCCATTGTAATAGCTGTCGCACCGCCATCGGCACAATCCTCCCGGCATGGCTCTGTCTTCCTGCAGAAATGGTTGAAGTCGCATGCCCCTCAGAGGCAGACAAATACCGGCCTGGTCTCGAGATGCTCGCACCGGCCGATGAAATTGATCAAGTCAACACCATCAAGTTGTATCATAGCTCACCGAAAATTTCCAGGTCGTTTTGCAGGAATTGTGGTACCAACATCTCGTGCTATGAAAAACCGGCTGAAGGGGGTCGACATGTTATTGATATTTGCCTTGGCACGATTGATCGATCTGATCTCGATAAAGAATTCATGATACCAGAAAGACAGTTGTGGTGGGATGACGGCATTGGATGGGTCAAAAATATGACAGTTGGGAAAGCAGATGTGGAGCATGCCCCTCGACATCCAGCCGGCAAGGTCGGAGAAGAAGTTGAAAAGGGGGACATGAAAGATAAGTGAACTGAGACTCCTTGTCTAAATGCCTGTACAGGGAATGAACGTACTATCAACTTACCTCATCCTTAGCACCATCCAGAAACTTCAATGGGTGGTCCAGTGCCGGGAAAGGCTGGCCCAGGGAAGGCATATAACCCCATGGGATTCTGTTTTGTCCGTCCCTTACCTAGTCGGATATTGAGCGTATTCGAGCATTTGTAGCATTGAGGACGCATTTCTCTACCATGTCGGTCAATAAAATTTTGCTGGATCCACTTCTTCATGCAGTAAGCATGATATGCAGCTTGGCAACCTTTCATGTTATGCAGCACAATATCATCACTTTCCTTGTCAATCGTGCGTCTGCACATACAGCAATTGCCTACCTTCTGCATTTGCATGTCTCGAGGATTGAGATGGACCGCTCGGCCAAAGCTTGGAGCAGCTAGGAAAGCATTATGCTTCGGGAGATTGTAGGATGGGTTCATGTAGACGAAGTTGAGACCTATTGCGCCTCGGGGGTATTTCTTATCCTTGTAGGGACAATAATGGTTGGCGGCATGTCGAGCGGGTTTAGAGTGTGAAGAGCCCATCGCGTATAGACTATATTGCGGTGTATATTACTGGTTGCTGCTTCTCTCTGATAGATCGTTGCTTCAGACATGATGGAACCAGTTTGTAGACTTCAGAGCAGGGCCACCTTTATGTCGAAGTCGGGCCACACAGAGAGTTATTCCGAAATCCTTTGTGCCCTTTTGTTGTTACGGGAACAATGGTTAAGGTTATATCTGCTACAAAGAATGTCAATTCACCTCTGTACCTGAAAATAGCAGGTTTAAGCCTCAATATTGACGATAGAGTAAATCAGTGTCGTTGGAGGAACGCCGCTTTCCTTAAACCATAAGGATGACGAGATAGGTAAAAGTAAGTGATCTTCGCCGGGCACGGAGCCATGATGCACGTGAAAGCTCACTATTGCATTCTCGAATGGGTTTCAGTGCATCATGAAGAAATGAACTTGAGCGCGACATATAAATGCTCAACAACTGCAGCAACGATGTCAAAAAGAAGTATGGGACATTTGTGGGTGGCTCATTGGAGAGAGGAGCTCTGAAATTGCAAATGATTGTGGTAAAAGACGAATAACAAAGACAACAACATGTGCAATCACGTCTCCATACGCCAAGGCACGTGGTCTCTGATTTCAGGGTCATATATTTTGTTCTTAAAATATGCTAGTTGGAGTGGGACGAGCTATAGCAGAATCCATTTCTTGCCTTTTACCAGAGATGGCCGTGGCTACGCCCAAAATACTCCATTCAATCAATCTTTGGAACCTCCTCATATGCTTGAGAAACCTACCTCTGCGTATGGTTCTCGCATATTTGTTTTGCTTTTTACACCAGTAGAAGGATAAAAGGATAGTGGTCGGTGATCAGATGTTCGATTCTGAACTGCGATTGTGCTCAAAATTTTTCTGTGGAGTCGGACTTGGCATAAGTTACATGTAGTGATAGCTGAGTTTCAGCCAGCGGACAAACCCTGGAACAACTACTTATGCAACCACATACGATAATTACTAACTAGAACGCTAAGACATTCAGCAATAACGATCTGCTGCAAATCCTAACTAAGTAGCAAGTCAATTATCGGTCTGCAATATTGCATAGAATTGGAAATGATGGAAGATCGAGAGTTATTTCAACTCATAGTTAGTGTACGAAAAATCCATCATATATGTATGGTGTTGCACCGAGAATTAAATTCAACATGATATTTCAAATTATGGATCGCTCTATATCACATCCTATATACTCGTCTTGATACCCAAGTCATGCGTAGGAGCGTAATTGGGAATATTATATTTCAAAGACCCTCCTTTTTTTCTTAGCCATCTATCTACAGCATGAACACACCAATAAGCGCAACAACACCCATCAATCCACTAAGGCTGCTACCAGCCTTTGTGGCGGCGCCAGTGTACGCTTGAACACCCTTCACCGTCGAGTTGGCAGACGGGTTCCAGGCAGCCCAAGTGGCACTTGCGGATGCTGGGGCACCTGTCGTGCTTGAGGTGCACACTGGGGTAGCGCTGGCAGTGACGGTTGTGCAGCTAGATGTGACTGGGTAACCGGCCGCAGCGTCCTCAATGTGCCATGTAGTGCAGCTAGTTGTGGTACTAGCCGAAGGTGTAGAGCAGACTTGAGCGGCAGTGGCATCTGGAGTTTTGACAGTGGTCAAGGTAGATGCTCCGTTCCAGGCACCCCAGCTTGCAGTTCCAGTAGCATCCGGGGTCTTTACTGAACCTGTAGCACTAGAGGCACACACTGTTGAGACCGTGGTGCTGATAGCGCATACTGGAGTCGGAGTAGCTTTGGATGTTGCGCAGCTAGAAGTGATTGGATAGCCATCTGTCTCGATGTGCCAGGTTGAGCAGCTTGTAACGTCGCTAGCTGTAGGTGTGGTGCAGAACGAGCTGCTGACTGTGGTAATAGTCATGGAGCTGCATGTAGTGGATGCCTTAGTGTCAGTCCATGCGCCCCAGCTGGCAGTAGCAGTGGCAGTTGCAGAGTTGGCAGCCGGTGTAGCCTTAGTGCTTGCGCTAGATTGTGAGGAGCCGTCCCATGCGTTCCAGCTTCCATCCCCATTGGCGTTGCTTGGAGTCACAGTTGGCTTGCCATTGATGATAGTGACGGTAACAGTGTTAGTGATTGGGGCGGTGACAGTAACTGGCCTGCCACCAAAGCCCCATTCTGCTGGGCAGGATGTGGTATAGGTGGTCAAAGGAATTTCAGGAGTGAATGTCTGCGGCTTGCCACCAACGAATGAGGTGGTTATGGTGGCCGTCTTGGTCTCTAGGCCAGTTGAGCATGGGACAACATAGGTCTTGGTGATGGTGGTTGTGATGAAGCTTGGCTTAGGCCCTGGTGCAACCCAATTGTCCCATGACCCAGGAATGCCTGTTCCTTGTGGGAAAGCCGTGACTGAGACGGATGGCTTGTCACCAGTAGGCTTGGAAGATCGGCTTCGGCTTGATGAGGACCTTGACCTTGTGCTTGTGGACCAGCTGGTCGTGCTGGTAGTAGTTTCGTAGTCAGAAGTGGTTGTAGTTCCGTGGCCAGAGGTTGTGGTAGAAGTTGTGCCGTTGAGTGGGTATGGGACAGAAAATGTAGTGGTTGTGGTGGTTGCAGGAATGGATGGAGTAGTGGTCGTAGTAACTTCAGTGGTTGTGGTAGACGTCTTTGAGGTCGTGGCGGTGGTGGTTGTCGTCGTTGTGGATTGAGACGGTCCCTTTTGGTAGACTTTTACCCCGTTGATTGCCCAGAACGCTTGAGCGAAAGCACCCGGGTGGTATGCAACGTATTCCGCGCACGTGTCGTAGCCAGTCTGGCCAGCGCATCCTTCGCTAGACCATACAGCATTACCAAAATCACCACAAAAGTTTGTGTTGAAGATCAGCTGATGAGCATTAAAGTTATCGTCGATGTCTAGATCATCACCGTGGAAGATTTGGACTGCTTCCGGCCAGGCATCGGGATTTGGGTTTGCAGAGTTGATATCGCTGGGAGCGCTGCCGTGAGCAAAGGTCCAGATCTTGATTGCATCGCTTGTCCATTCCATAGCAACAATACGCCCACCAGCACTGTTGAAACCGGTGCCGTAGCTGCCAGCACTAGAGTCTTTTATGACACATCCGGTGGCCCCTGCGCCAGTAGCGGTGTTGTAGTAGCAATCGTCGTTCAACACCTGACCAGTGCCTGCGTTGTCAGAATCGATCTCGCTGCCCGGACCTCCATCATGAAGGACGGAGATTCGGTAATCCCGGTCGTTGACACCTTCAATGATATCGATCTCACCATTGTTAGGCCAATTCTCTCCCAAGGTCCAGTAAGCGGGCCAGAGACCACAAGTAGAAGTTGGCATATGGCCGATATCAGCAATCCAGAGGCCCTTTGTCCATCTTGTCGTGCTCTCAATGCGCACAGATGATCTGCCAGATCCTAGTGCTATGGAGTCCGGGGTGTCGAGGAGAGACTGGGAGTCAACGCTCATGTAGAATACATCGCTTTCGACACCGACGAGGTTCGCATTAACAGCTGAATCCTTGTCGAGATAGGTGACGTAGCCCTTGTTTGGATCTAGGCCGTTGAAGTAGTTGAACTTGCTGGTGTCCAAGAAGTCGTTGCCCTTGTAGCTCGTTGCAAGGTTGTAAACGTCGGTAGCCGAAGCAGAGGCAGAAAACAAAGACAAAACAGTAGCGAGTGTGGTGCTCGACCTCAAAAAGAGTGATGAGGAAGGCATATTGGAAAAAAGAAAAGAGTGACTGTGGTTAGTAACCAACAAAAAACGACAGAGCGAAACAGTAATTGCTGAAGGAGAAGAGAAGAAGAGATCAAGTCATATCTCAAGCCATATGAATGAAGATGTACCCCTTCTACAGCCGGGGCTTCTCTCGGCTGCAAGCCAGGCATGATTTTCGCCTGTTCTTTCGTACCTGCTTCAGTGGAGCACACTTCGCAAGCTCTGCTCAAGTAAACTTGAACGGTATCCATCATGCTGTGAAGCCTCATCGCCATATTGTGAGCCCAAGACATGCTCCAAAAACGGAAAAAGGCAAGGCGCTAGCAAAGCCGAGGCTGCATTCCGAGTATCGCACGTACCGATATCGAACGCTGATTGGGTAATGATGTCTTCCTGATTCACTTATTGATGGAGTCTGCAAACATCTCGACTGCTGAGGGTCAAGCTTGTTTCGGTTGCACCGTCCTGAAAAGGAGAGGAAGTGGAAAGATGCCAAGAAAAGACGGCGGCTAAAAAAGAAAGCCGGAACTAGTGAAGAGCCGCGTCAAAACATCAACCTGAATTTGACTACCACGATCAGGGGCGAGTGGTGTTACATCGAATCTAATTTCCACACTTGCGAGATGGGTCAACGGGAACAGGCTGAATTTCGATGCAAGCTTCGTACGCGAGATGATGACGAAAGCTTGCTGCCAGATTTAATGGCTCATCGCGCCGAAATCAACTCGATCGAACGCTTAGTTATCTCAATGGGATGATATTCTTCTTCAAATGGTCTCAAGGTAATTGATAAAGGCAAACCATGAGGCATATCCCTTTTCGAGAATGCCATTCTGATTCTCGAGCAGCACCATTGGTCATATAGTACAGTTAGGTGAAAATGACTGTTGTTGACACAACACGTGTCACGGAGCAGAAGGCCAAATCGACATCCACCATGGTTCTCCATGGTGCTGCCACGTGCGCCCTGAAGCGCTTCAGGGCGCAAATAAAGTAATTGCTGCGTCCCAGCCACAAGCCCGCTTCTGGTGTGCACTAAGAACTCACAGGTACCTTCCACGATATCTATATTTGACAAGCACTCGTGGCTGGCTAGAGTGCCATCTGCAATTTGTACTTTCAATCTTAAGAGGGTAAACGCTTTGTCATGGCGGATAAGTCGGACCTATGGAATTTTCCGTCGTGCAACCAGAGAAAAGCATGGTAATTATCAACATAGCGATATGGAAATAAGCCGACTCAAATTCCGGTGCCAACAAAATCTACGCACTTCTACATTCGATATAAGCAGGTCTTATCAGGATCAGGCTTAACTCAATGACCATGCGTGGACCATACCACTGAATTCTATGGATCCCTGTTTAGGGCAGTTGCACATAGGGTAACGTCTTTTCGCGGTTCTAATGAGCAGAACCTTGTTCTCGCTTCTCGTTGCAACCCGCAAAGCCAGACAATGAACATTGATCCTTAATAAATATCCGCTCCTAGTAACAGAACCATTGCACCTCCTCTGTTACCACATAAGTATCGCATATCACATTGTATTCATACTCATGCTCATGCTCGCAGCAATCTCATTCGGTTGACTTCTCAAATAACCGTCATTGTGAGTTTCTTCGATGTTGGCATGTGTGAACATAAGCATTTATCTCTTAATGCCTCAGCCTTGCCACCTTGTTGCCGTTCGCTGTTACGTGGGCTCAAGGCGAAGAATCAACTCCACAAGCGCCATATTCTTCGACGATGCTCTCAAGTGCTTAAAAGTAAAACTTGTAGTTACAATTGTGGTGTCACAGTCCGGACAGAGCAACAGTTATGAAGCATGTTGACCTCGAGCATGTACTGAATGTTCGCATACGCGCGAATAAAGGCTATGGATATGCTCATCTGACAAGAAACGCATTTTGCGGGAAGTCTGCGCTTGCCCTGCTGGCTTGGATCTTCGCAAGAGAAGTGTGCTTGGGCAGATCAGTTGCTTGGAGGTACGAGGCTGTCGACCGCTGAAGCAGATACTGCAAGTGCTTTCCCAGGTATGTGCGGTTGCAATTCATCCTTCGGTGAATCACTGATAAGTGAAGCTTACGACTAATTGATATGTTCATCATGTACTTTATGCGGACTCGAGAATCTATCGAAGATATATAGGGCGTCTTTTACTATACCCTCTATGTCAGACAAAATTGATGAAGGTACAGTACCTGAGCTTGCATCTATCTCCCATATCATCCAGATTCGCATGAACAAGTACGGTATGCGACTAGAATACCTTTTCAAGCTGAGAAAATGTGATCGCATATCTATCATGGATTGGAAGTAAGATGCCAAGTCTACAAGGCGCAAAGAAACAGATATCACCAGGCGTCGCGGTGCAGCATTTCTCTTCTTTCATAGGCAAAGACTGACCAATAGCCAATACCCTAGAAAGGCTAAAACACCTGTTTACTCCCAAGTGCAAGATCGAAATGCGCCTCGCATTGCTTCATCCCGCGCCTGTCTGCATACGTATGCTTTGGAACAAGTCAATATACTCCTTCTCTTCCTAATGCGAGAGTCCCGATTGCTTCAGCGCACACGACAAAATTTACCTCAATTCTGAATACTAATAAAAATTTTCCAGTAACGATGCCAGGGCACTCGATCTATGACAAAATTGAATTGGGCAAAGAGCAGATTCACCTTATTACAATCAGTAAAGATGAAGAACATGTCATTGTCACGACTCTGGAAAGTTTCAGCATCGCCCGCAAACCTGGACTCTGGGGTTGGTTGTACAGCTTCTAGACTCATTACAAATATGAAGCGCTATCTTACCATTGGGGTCCTCCAGAGCCAGAGAGGCCCATCTTGTGCAATGGCCAAAAGCTTCCTGTTCGCAACAACCTATACAATGCACTGCTTGCCCCGAAAGAACTACGGTGCAGTTGTGCCACTATGGATCGATTCGATTTGCATCAACCAAGACGACGAGGCTGAAAAATCGTCGCAGATCGGTCTCATGGGCACGATCTACGGTACCGCTCGTCGTGTTTGGGCCTTCCTTGGACAAGCTCCACCTAGGATGCCAGAATTGATCGAGTATTTGCCACAGATTCTCAAAGGATGTCAGAACCTGCAGAAGCAGGTCGATGACTATGTGCCGAAGGTGGCCTTTAGCAGGACGAATCTTCCTGGTCAGACCGCCGTCAACAGACTTGCGACAACCCTTGAAATCTCCAACAAAGACATGGAAAGAATAGCTCCACCACATTCGCCAATATGGAAGACTCTCGAGCTGGTACTTACTGAGAGGTATTTCAACCGTCTCTAGATATTGCAAGAAGTGACTTTGGCCAAGAAGATTGAATTCCTCTGCGGCACAAACAAGATAACACGGACCCAGATGGAATGACTTCTTCGATCACCTTGGCACAAACTCCTCGCTAACAACAGCCAAGGCCAGTACAACCTCAATAAAAGTTGCTTTGAAGTGGCCGCAGTTCTAGATGTTCCGGCCAGTGGTTTCTGGTCTTCGATGCATTCTGTCTCAATGAGGACTGCCCTACCATTCGTTTTCTCTTTGTTTAAGACATACAGATGTGAGATGGAGGCCCTTGGTGTCTATACCCCTCTTCTGACTGTAGTCAAGATTCTCAAATCAGATGCCGTTGAAAAAAATGCTCCAATTTCCCCAAACTCAAAGATGCTCAGAACCAAGGGATCGAATTCTCGGAATCACTGGTATCCTAGAGGTTGTTGTGGGAGATAGGGATCTGCCATGGTTGGAAGAAGGCTTGTCGGTTGAACAAGTCTATCTCGAGGCATTTTACTTCTTTGTGCAAAGTGATCCGTCACTCTCCAATTTCAGAATGGCAGCATTTGATACAAGTTGCCCATTGTCATTGCCTTCGTGGTGCCCTAATTTTCATCGCAAGCGCACATCTTTGGAGTCAACGGACGGATTCAGCGACATGTTGCAAGGCCTGTACAGCAAGCCTTGGCAGGCAAGCACGTTTCAGCAGATCATTAACCGAAGTTCAGACCCAAAGGTCCTTAGTGTTCAAGGTGTTCGTGTTGACAATGTCGTCGTCTGCCTACCTGAATGGAGAAGGCTTGACTTAAAACACTATACACAGTTGCAGGATACCGTCTACCGCATTGTTCAATACGCGGCCACCTGACTTTTCAGTGCGCTGAGAATCTTTCTCTTTGCGTTAGGAGCTGAACAAGATCCGAAACGAGCAGTTTTCTGGCATACTGTTGCACTTCAGGACTCAGCTGTTTGTCGTATTGACAATGATGCGACCGCTACCGACTTTGCCGCGCTGTCTGCCCTCTTAGATCCAGTTCGACTAAGTTCTACATACACCAATGAGTGTGAAGACTGGTCAGCATCTCATCAAGGCAGATCGACCAGCGCCCCAAATGCACCGGCCTATCTCCTAGATAAGATCGACAAGAACATGACCGGGAAAACCCTCTTTGTGACAGAACGTGGTCTTCTTGGGCTCGGCTTCCCAGAAATCCAAGCAGGAGATTTGTTGGTCGTACTGCGGGGAGCTGCCGTACCGCATGTACTTCGTCAATCACAAGAGAAATATCCTACGTGGACTTTTCAAGGTGAAGTATATGTCCGTGGCATCATGCATGGAGAGGCAGAAAAGCATGACGAAAATGGAGTTGAACCAAGGCCTGAAGTGTTCATGCTAGTTTGAGCCCTCTTTTGATATAGATTTATTGAAAGTCCTTCTGCACACAAGCAAGCCTGCACTGCTGAAGGGTCGGAAGCAATGCTTTCATTATTCCAGTCCGTTCATCTCACCAGCTTGGTCTTCTGACGTTGACTGAACTTTGCCACTGGCGAGACATGCAGCTCAAACTCCGTGAAGTCCCGGATGCATCACCCGTAAGCTTGGGCAAAACTGTGGCGAGAGAGACGGCATCCTTAGTAGTCCTGAGCGTTCTGGGTTGCGCTCTGCACCCTCATCTCGACGATCGGACCGTTTGTGGCAAGTGCTGTTCAAGCATAGGGGTCTGTTGAAGCTCCGAAATTGACTGTTGCAGTAGCTTGCGAATGGGTGACCTGTAAATTTGGGTCACATCTTCCAATGACGGGCACCAGATCCATGGAGGTGGTAAATTACGCATCCGAAAACAGTACTCAGATTAACGACAGGCGGACATGCTGTGGCACGGCACATGTTGGTAGGAGCTACTGGTGAATTTAAAGCTTGATCAAGAACATTAGCTCCTCCGAAGGCAGCCGGTGCACTAGCATTGTTCTGGAACAGGTCACCTGACGATTAAGCCAATCCACAACCCCCTAAGGCGTCGCTGCCTGCGGTGCAGCCGAGAAACTCGTCAGCCAGACCTGCTTTCAATACACGCACCACTCGACACATCTCACACAAGGGTCATTGTAGAATGCTGTAGCCTCCTTGCACATGCGTCTTTATCTGAGATACAGAGTCGTGGCACCACGGCCGAGCTCGAAGCAAAATCAAATGTGGAATGTTAATTTCTGATTCGAGGAAGTGGAAATCACTTTGTACCATCTGGTCACTTGATGCAAGGACAATATTTCAGGGTTATTGATGAACATCAAGTGATTTGTATTGTGATGAGCACTATGATCATCTCACTGTGACCGAGGTGCTACAATGTGTCGATGACTAAGTAGCGACAGCTACCTTTCGGACATATGCCTTGTTAAACACCTTGCCCTCCCACACCCTAATCCTTTCCTAGGCAAAAAGCCGAAAACAGCAGCAACATGCAATGGCTGCAGAACGCTAATGTACAGAATGCTTTACGTGCATCTTCGGTATCGTGGTATCTCTTTTTGCATAAACAGGTGACCGCAACAAACTCCGCGTTGAATAGCATAAGGCTTGTAAAAGCGGCAAGACGACAAGCATACGTCGCAATATTAACAGGCATGAATGGTAATGATACAACGTCACCGTACTGGCGCCTGCCTGGACGCCGGTCGTGACATGTGAATATAGAAATAAAATTCGTAACAGTGAGAGGATGGTTTCATGACTCTGAGGCGTTGATGTTTGTTGGTACAATGATGTGCATCGCTCAGCGGGTGTATGGCGAGCGGACGGTCTGGAGGTCGTTCTGGCCTGTGTTAGTAACGACAAGGACAGATTAGATTGGCAAGACTCACCATGTGACCACACATAGTGACGAAAAGGTCGAAGAAGAGTCTGCCGCCATGCTCCATCTCAGCTTGCATGGTGGTACTCTTCTTGAAATTGTTTCGATTACGGATAATGACAGCGAGGTAGTGGCTACGGAGAGCGGATTCGGTGTCTGGTGTATGGTCATATGCCCAGCGAGCTGATGCTAGGATGGTGCCGATGTGGACCCCACTTTGCAAGCCTTGCTTGCGGAGCGCTAGCTTCTTGAGGCCGTCGAGGCCATAGATGTCTGCTGAGCAACTGGACTGATGTCAGAAATGATATGATGCCGACCTGAGAGACTTACTAGATAGCGGTGTCCTTGAGGATTGGTGCCTTGGCGAGATGATGGTGGATGGTGGACTCGCCTGGGGTGCCAGTCTCTTCGATGTCCCATGTATCCTTCTTCCTGTTGTGGACCAATCTCGGTGAGTAGTCACCCTTGTAGAGGTACTCGAGAACCGCCGACAACACCTCGGGCGTCTCGTCAGGCAAGTCAATACGTTGAGATCCTGACTCGTAGAATTGTGTCTTAAGTGCAGATTCGAAGTATGGTGACTTGCTCAACATCTCTTCATGGCCTGCAAACAACCTCTGTTCGGGGCCGACACAGATCGTGATGATGCGAGATGTCAACGATGGACTATGCTACTGTCAGTGACGGTTGAGGGAAGTATCGTTTTGCACATACCTTCCAGCGGATGCTGGGCTGCTATGTTCCCTCTTTGGAGAACGAACAGATTGTGAACGTTGCAGCCCAGCACTGAAGGACTCCGTATTGAATGACTTCTTGACCTTCGTAGATTTGTTTGCACCATATCGGGATGAAAAGCTTTCAGATGGTCGATGATGGCGGGAAAACATTGTCTCGATGTTTCAGGATGAAATTGTCAGTTCGAGGTTGATTGGCTGAGGGTGTTCGAACAACGATGAGGACTGCGTTAGTGCAAGCGCCAGGCTTGATGACTTGCAATGATATTATGTGCTGCTGTGATGGTTAGTATTGTCGAGGGTGATAAAATTGATGTCTACATGAATGAGAAACGACAAATATATGGGATGAGCAGGAATGTCCAGGCGGAGTGACAAAAGTAAACTGATCTGGGAAGAGAAGGCGATGAGCTCCTTTTGTAGCATTAGGCGGCACATGTTCTGACTGGAGCGAAAAGCATCCTCTGCTATCTCTCAGTCATGGTGGGATTTGCTCGACGATGATTGGCTTGAACATTGACAAGGCATCCAGACACGTCCATCGCGTCTTTCCTTAGCGTATGCGCGGCAGTAACACGGAATAATGTGATCCAAAGTGCTCGCATGCAAAGGAGAGGGGATCGGAGGCTTTTGGGTCTAGTTTAGAAGCCAAGAGGGGTTGAAACAGGGACCGGCAAGCCATGGTGGAACAACAACTTTCGGGGACCTGGCAGTGTCAAGCTAACGTGGGATGGATCATTGCATGAAATGGACCGATAGCCTACTAGCAGTTTGGTGACTCATGTCTGTTGCCTGTGACTTGTAACCTCATGTGTTACATGATTTGCCTTTTCGAACTATCGTGACTATATCACTCCGTGGCAAATGCTGAAATCCAGAAATCCGGAATTTCATGGAGTGTCTCCGCCAGAGTTTGGTGGCTTGAACCACTGCGCTCAACATGGTAAGCGTCAAAATTTGCCGAGGATTGAGCTTTGAGACGAGAAGTCAAATCTTCCTCCACACCTCCATGAGCTGCAGCTGCAGCTG